>VUJU01002929.1:1295-18135 GCA_009835225.1 Aphis craccivora | reverse complement strand
GATTACGGGTTTCTGTTAGAAATGGATGAATGATTTACGTTACGTTATTTAACGTTACCTTACTTTTCAGTATTTGAAAACTCAATCAAAAAGACAAAAAAATACTCGAAACTTTAAAAAATACCCATAGTTGTTGCTCATGAATCATGATTTATGTATTTTTACTGTATCAAAACAAGAGTTTTTGAAAAATACATTCATCGTAAAACTATTGGGGTGATAATCAATAGATCTACTGCAATAATTCAAGATGGAAACCAATTGGCAATACGCGAAGATTTGCAACTAACATCTACATTACCGTCTTATCATGCCGAATCATGAGTTGAAATCTATACTATTCCTATAGAAAATAGCTTAGCTATTATATATTTATATTATTGTCTCAAGTTGACTGTTGTTGTATTTCGTTATTGTTATAGGTACTATTATTATTATTATTATATTATAAGCATCATGCTCGCAGGGGTTATTTTAAGGTCACAGACCTATCCGTAACATGATATTGTTTATATAGAATACATTATATACTTTAATTTAAAATTCTACGAATACTAGTAAAAAACATATTTTTAATTCTCATTAAAATACCAAAAAAAAATGTTAGTGTAAAAAATTAAATTAATAATATTAATGTTTTACACGAAATACTCAGCATAATTGCTTATGCAAGTTAAGTTCAGTTTGAAATAACTTTCCAACAAAGATAACATACTATATAATATTATAACACTTGTATATATCACACGATATACTACGCGTCTATGCGTGAGAGCAACATCTGTACAAACGCCGAGTGAACATTTAATATATCAATATCAAAAAATACATACATATATATTATAGTATATTATAGCATATATAATATATTATAAAATGTACAATATCAACGAGGTCCACTTCATCGTGGCAAGTAGCATTGGCATACCACCCTAACTCGGTCGAATCGCCTACTATATGTTATGGATAACCTTTGTATAATAATTAATTATAATGTACCTGATTTTTACAGAGCCGTTGTAGTTAATTGCTGTAGGCGGTGGGTTCGAAAAACAAACAATACCTATCGCCGAACGAGACTATCGCGTTGTTGTCATAAAAAAACAAATATTGTCCTTGTAGCCAATGCATGAAAATACGATCATTTGAAAAAAAAATAGTACTTTTGTAATTTGTAATCTTTTGAAATTCATTCAAAATAAATTTTAAAATGACCCACCATATTATGGATCATAGTACCCTATATAGAACATCATTTATAATATTGTTCTTATGCCCATTGCCCCTGTATATGTACATAGGGATAAAGCCAGTTGGTTACTCTACTACTGTAAATGTTTAATCTAATTACTTTTTGTGTATATTAGTTACATTCAGATATTGAATTGATAATATTTCTAAAATCAATTGAATAAATATAGAATAAATCGAGGAATAAATGTACATATATACATAATAAATAAATAACAATGTCACATAGAATGTGAGTACTGAGTATGTCATATTATCATATATTATATGCATCATGGATCATGATAAATTTTGATTACTTATGCTGGTAAATTAATAATTGCAATACGATAAATGTAAGTTTAATAAAGTTTTAAATTATTAAATGTAATAAAGTTTATAAATACTTATATCTTATTATTTAATTCATTTCGAACTTGATAAAGTATACATATTATATGTTATACCTAGGATATACCAAACACTAAACACAGTAATAAAATAGAAATCATTATAACCAACGACGGATCGGTGTAAATGAGAAACCGTGAATTTTAATTATCTTTATACAAAATATTATTGACTTTTAGTGACTAGTATGTACTCCTCAATACATGGTTGCGTTAAATATCCCGCGAACACGTATTATAATTGTAATATACGCGATACATATAAAAAAAATACACACGACCGTCAAACTGGTCGAATGGGAGAAAGTCGCATGGAAAGTACACGTATTGACGAGTAAAATTTAACTAAAACAATGGACCGGTCTGCGCTGTAATTTTTAAATCGAATATTACTGGTGTCGCTAATGCCTTACAGCTTTGATCAAAAATTTTCGCGTCGATTGGGGAACGCGCCAATTATTTTATTACCATACGGCATACGGTTTTGCATAGATAGCGGGTAAACAGGTAAACGGAAATGGCGCCGAAATGCGTTTGACCCACATGATGATAGATAAAAAAGAAAACAACAAGGGCACAGTTAAATTTACATTAATTCACGGGCATTCATTTTTATTTTATTCGGATATACCTAGGCTGATATATTATATATTATAATTTAAAGTTTGTGTTCTACAATTTCCGACAAATGAAAATATGAAAACTCATGAATATATTATCTTATATTCTTATATTAGGAAAAATGTAATTGTCTGGTCACTACATTTATTAATTTTTTTCATTTTGAATTTTTTGATTTGGATTTATCTTCCACGTATATTGTACAAAAGTGACAAGATAACAATGTAATTTAAAAATAACGGGAATTAAAACTTTTTGAAAAAGTTTTGATTACATTCACAAGAAAATATTATTTTCCTGAATACGGTTAGGTTACACCTCGGGTTACACATAGTACTTAACACTATACATTTTAATAGGTACCTATATATAGTACGTTTGTTTAGGATATTACAAAATGTGTTTCGGTAATATTTTTCAAGTACCTACTGCGTGTTTTGTATTATATGACGGTTAATAATAGTTTTTAATTAGCGATTATTTAACCTTGTTGGTAAGTTAAGGAATTTAACTAATGATTAACACTACCTACATAATGTTACGTTGATAATTACATATTCCAACGTGAAACCGATCTATTACAAATATCTAAATATCTAAAACATCCAAGATTATCTAAATACAATGCATTGTAACTAATGTATTGTATACATTTTCATTCTATACCTCTAAAAAACGATCGTTGAAAAAATATCAAACTTATAACCAATTTCAGTATTTCACTGAGATAATAACCAACTAATAATAACGATACTAACGGGAAACGATTTATAATAATTGGCTGTTTGTCAATAATTAACATGATTTAATATTATAACAGGTGTTTTATTTTTTTTTTCATTACCTACACGAATACATTTTTATGTAATTTATTTATTTTAGATAATATTACAAATTTACTGTAAAAATAATTCGTAACGGTATCATTATAAAGTAATATAGAGTAAATTTAATTTATTGATAAATCAGTTGTATTCGTAGTTGAATTCGAATCCCTTTGCTACCACATGTCGCGATCCGTGCTGGCGACTCGGCAGTTAAAAAGACGGAATACACGTGTGGACATGTGGTATACGAACTTAGTTACTTGGATTATATGGATTTATATTAAACAAAATGTCGTCTAACCACATGGCAGAATTGCGCGGACGAGGAAAGAAAATATACAAAAATCAATTTTACAAACGATCAGTTTGACAACAAGCTTAACCCCAGGTCTTCAGCCGTTTCCGGTCTGCCACCATTGTCAGTTTATCGTATTTAAAAATTTCCGGTTATCCGGTCCAAAAGTTCTCTTATCTAACACATTAATAATAATACAAGTACATTAACGTGCGCCACTGTAGTTTACAACACATGCAAGTATATAATAATTTAATACATACATTTAATAAGATATAAACTCGGATATAAATATATTATATTATAATATAATACAATATATATATATATTATAGTGTTTATCTCTTTTCTCTGTCGACCATATCCTTTTTCGGTTGTTTGTTTCGTCGGTTTATATACGCGCTCTGATTGAGCCGAGTAACCTCAAAAATCTGTCTAAATCATCGTCGAAAGTCATAATATAATCATTAATCACCCAGCCGAGCATATAAAACGCAGCAACCTTAAGATTCCAACGGCGGCAGTAGCAACAGTAGCTATTTGAAAAACTTGGGAGTAATACCACGATATTAGTCATAAACTCATAACTATTTCCACTGATGGTTTAGTTGAATTTTTTTTTTAATAAAAGTATGGGAAGAACTGAAGAAAACTTTCACTCGGGAAGTCGGGTTAGCAAAAGATTTAATCGATCGTGAACACATAACAATCAGTATCGAAGATAAATAATCTGATGACCATCTGTTCTGAGTAACTGACGCAAAAGGCTTGGCTGATATTAAACACAAATTATTAAAAAGCCTCCAAAGTCCAAGTAGGGCCTAACGATGCCAAGATATTATATATTAATATATACCACAGTCTCGCTGTGCTTACCTTGATCGATATTTAAATCGTCAAAATCGTCTCGAGCTCCTTTCAAACACGATTGAAACCCCTTGCTGAACCTCCGGGTAATCGTGCCCGTGCTGTGCGCGGGACTTACGGGCGGTTGCTGCTGTACGTCCGGCAAATCGTTCATGACAGACAACATAGTTTATTCGTCAGCGGACGGATTAAAATCGAAAACTTAAAACGCGCACGTCAGTCTAATTCGGACATTCCAGTAAAATATTGCATTTAAAATAATAATTAAAACTGATTTTAAAAATCGGTATCGCGACGGACGAAATAACAGAGCGGACGGCTAACCACACCACCATTCGAGTCGACAGCCGGATGAACACTGCCGGCTGCGGGCTGCGGAGGCTCTCCGTCGAGCGAGACAACGTTGCACGCTGGGCGAGGCGGAACGCGCGCGCCGCCGACGACGATACCAAACGAGACGGATAGTGTTATTAAAACTTAAAACTAGACATAGGTACAGGCGCAAGCGGTGTCACAGGTCATAATCGTTCACAAAATAATAATATTGTAATAATTACGATAATTATTATTAATTTATAATCGTCGAAGTGAATAATAATTACGAATTGTACGTGCATATGGTACACAATATGTACTCATCATATTATTATAATATTAAAATACACATCAACACCTATAGGTGTTTATTATAGATTTTAGTGCTTGAGAGTTTCCATTGATGCACAATCGGAAGAAAATGAAAAATGAAAACGGAAAACAATATCGACTGATGAGATGTACCTAAAATATTATAAATTATAATGTATAATATTATAAATAATATATCAAACTTAGTATAATATACTACTATATATTATAGTGTCGATGGAAGCTCACTTCCCTCGCGATGACAAGTCAAGTACAAATTGTTAATTTATTTACTTATTATATTATTTTGTGTATACACTATAATACTATACAGACTGTAAATGTTTTTCACAAATGAAATAAAACAAATCCCCCCCTCCCAATGACAATTGATCAACACGAATAGTATAACAATTATTTCTGGGACAAATAATCAGAAATTCATCTTATAATCTCTTAAAGCTTATAATAATATCGAGTATATGCAAACCTACATCAATTAATTATAGCTGCCACAAAAAATATTATTTTAATTTTTTTAATGTTCTACAAGCGTATATTTAAAATTTAAACACCGTGGACCGTGAAACAAATGACATTTATGACAAGATATTAATACCAAGGTTTTTATTCCGATTTATTTGCAGACCACAGTAGTTATGCATCTGATATAGTTATACACATAGTATAATGTATAATATTATATATTGGCTGTCAAAAATAATTATCAAAATTAAATAGCACATCTGCTGAAATTTCAGTTTAAAATTTTATATTTCGTTCAATTATGATTTTTAACTAATTTAAAGATGGAAATAGTTGAATCGAAAACTAGTCAAATTGTGAAAGGTGCTTGAAACGGTGATTTTAAGCGAGAAGTTAAATTATTATTATTTTCTGTACCTATGTAAGTTATTTAGTTGTTTAACATCGTTAAAATGATACACTGTACATATTTTTCTACTAATATACAATTATCGAACTTTCACTTAATTAAAACCATTTTTCTCCATTTAAAAAAATCCGAAACGAGTAAAACAATACACAACAGAACATATTGAGTTCTTATTTGAAACAAAATCAAACGAAAATTGGAACCTACTTATTTATATTATTTATGAATATATATATAAAAAAAAAAACAACGACAGTAATATTGTTACGGAAATACGATTAACGAGATAATATACGACGTGGGTGTAATGTCACGGAAACGTAGGAGAATAAAAACTGTCTGTCGCACTGATGTTATATCCACCGGTTCGTGTTCTTGCGGGGTACGGCAACGGTTTCAATACATCGCGTATGGACGTATGGTTGACTTAATATTATAAAAACATTTTTCACTAAAATTGAAACAAAATAAACCCATATATATTATTCTGTTTGTACAATATAATGTATACTCGTATTTATATATTGTATGTAGTTATAAGTAAAACTGTATTCCGTGCACAAGTTTATAAAGCAAGTCTTGTGTTTTATTATTAATTATCATTGTTGTTTAAATAACGAAGCAGTTTTCAAACGGAATAAACCATTATTCATCGTCAGTCATATTATTATATTTATTAAATTATAATTATCCAAGTTCAGATTCACGTAAATATTTTAACACTTTATTTTCGTACACATAATATAAAGATTAATATAATCTATACGTATTTCAATATACGGTGTTATACCGAACGAACAACAAACGGTACTTATGCGTTTTATAATATTATTATAAAAAACGGTTTTTCGCATTTAAAAATTATTATGCGACAATATATAATGTCCTGGGTTCTTTAATCGCTACGGGCACTAGATAATGTTACTTACATTATTTTTTGTACTTAATTTATTTCGTTAAACCAAGACATCGATCTGGTTTAAAAATTTAAAAATTTTGCTATACGTATGATATTCTCACACGTTTACAAATATAAATCTGTACGACTAATGGCCATCATATGAGTGTACGTTTGTTGTAATTGTGTACTGCATGTGAAATTCGTAAAATAATGACTGTATTAATTATGTCTTATTATTCAGTAACACTATGCATCCAGCTGTTTAAGTCACTGACATCGACTACCATATTATGATAATATATTGTTATAAGTTATAACATTTGTCAACGCACGCCTCCGCTCCAATTTATACGTTATATTTTATATCGTCATAAGTATAATACACATATACATACTCTGATAAAGTTGTACCTACATACAGATGAATTTAATAATATTATATTTTATATTATGTTTTCGCTTTATTTTAACTTTTATCTATTAGTATAATATAATATTAATTACAATAATACCTAATCTACCTTCATACAAGTTTTCGTGTATAGTATATTCATTTTATATTTAATTATGATTATTATTTGATTTCCATGTGTTTATGACCGGGTAATGAGTTTCGACTGTATTAAATATCATATTTTATCCGGCTGAATGATTTTGAAATGTATGAAAAAAAAACATCCATCTGCAGCTCTTTAGTAGTTTGGTTGACAATAGAAAGAAAAACACGTGGGTTATACTGTATACTGTATAGGGTTACGGGCACAGAAATTATGACTAAACGTCTTTACGTACATCTAAACTGTACTTCTTAACAATTTAAAACTATTCTTATTGTATATAATTCTATAAACATAAAACTAACATTTTTTTAACGATGTTAGTCGACCGTAATTTGTTAATATATTATTTTTCTTCTTCTTGTGTCCAATAACAAAAACGTATTTATAAATAATTAAAATACGTTATTCTCAGTATTTTTTTCTTTACATTTAATAATTTTTTATGTATATAAATACCTAATGATATGATTATAATTTTTTTTAGATCACGCGATATTATTATAATTTGTATAGCAATTTTTAGTTACACAGTAGAAATGTAGATTACGAACATATTATATATTAGCATAATTGAACAGTGAAGAATTGTTTTCATTTTATTTTTAAGAAAATTGTACTTGAATCTTATTTACTTATTTGATTTGTTTTATGTTATCATTAAAATATTTATATTTTATAATTTTCATATAATAATTATGTTCACATAGTATCAATCAATACCTATATTTTTTTAAAGTTTTTTAAAACTTTCGAGAACAAATACTTTTATTTTGAGAGATCAAATTTTCACACTTAAAATTAAGATCATTGAAACAAATTTAAAAAATTAAAAATTAGCATGGAATGAAACTGTATTTTTTTTCTCGCATGTATCAGTCGAGCTGAATTTATTTTCTAGAGGCCCTTGTTAGGAATAAAATATGGCAATTAGATGCAATTAAATACAATTACTAAAACAATAATGATCGATTAAAATGAAAAAATAAATAAAACAATTTAAAGTGTTGATTCGACTAAAAGTCTAAAACCAACGGGAATTGCCGATTAAATTAAACTTTAGTGCTGAATAAAGATGAGATAACATTGATAACAAAGATATCAATCACCGGTAGTACTTCAGGGAGTTGTCCGTACCTTATTTTTAAATATAGATACTAAAGTTTATTGGGGAGATACAATAAAAAAATCTCCATAATCTCCATTCAAAAAGATTGAACATTTGATACTTAAGGTCCACTCATAAATTGTGTTCTTATCATAATTGTATTATAATTTATAATAAGATTGATTAAAAATATCGAAAATGTATAAACATAATGTTGTTTTATAAATTATAAGCTTTGTAAGTTCAATTGTTTATGAAATTTATAAAAATTACGAACATCGGAGTACGAGTATATTATGTAAATGTTTCTAAATTTCTAAATTCATATTTGAAACAATAGTACAGTATAGTACTTAATTTGGTTCATACGCCGTTAGACACTAAAATAAGACTGCGTTGGTATAATCCACAAAATTAAACGTCAAATCCTAATCTGAATTCTGAACGTTTAATTTCATAAAGATTTTACAAACATATTTATTTATCTTAATATTATATTCTTAGTAATTCACTGTGCTTCTCGGTGACCCCCCAAATAGTTATAGGTAGTTTGTTTTTAACAAGAACTAAAGAACTTCGACTAATTTTTAAACGTAGGACAGGGCGATGAACGATTTAAGGAGTTTGTTTTATAAACACTAAACATCTTAATACTTTTTCATTGATTGAAAGTGGCGGAAACAACATTTTTTTATCGAAACATTAAAAAATATTTTTTTTGGTCACACACTAGACGATTATTATTTTTTTTAAGTGTTTGGTATTTGAAAGTATTTATGATGCGAGGTATTCTTAACGCAAGGTTCAACTGCACGCGTTGAATATAATAATATACTATTATGCTAATAATACTACTAGGTGCTTTTTTTAAACAATAAACACTCATTACCTATCTTGAAAAATTAAAACATTTTTAAAAAATTTCTATATATATATAATTTGAAGTCTTTTCGTGACGACTTTTATGAAAGAAAAAATATTTTACTCGTTTTCTTTTTTAGTTTTTTACGCTTATGATTAACAGTACATTTATATATTTTAAATTTTCTTATTCCAAAACTGAACGTTTTTCATAAAAATTTAGATACGCAAAAATTGAATTTCAAACTGAATCCAATATTACCATTTAATCTACCATGCCGATTTTTATAGTAATTAAACGATAAAAAAAATATATCTATCTAGTGAATTTCTGATTTACTTAATATGCTTATTATGTTTATTATATATTTATGTATTAAAGTGCTTTAAACGACTTACCCATTGGAGACGGAACGCACACAGCTACAGCGGTGGGCCTCTCTGAAGTTGTCTCGCGTAGTGACGCGCTGTCAGGTGCGTCTTCATCATCTTGGTCTTCGTCCTCCTCCAACAGGACGGGCGGCTGATTGATCAACTCGTAGCCCCATCGTTGACGGAACTTTTTTGCACCTCCATCTAGACGGACCCGGGGAAGGTCCACGAATAGTGAATCTCCAATCTATATATAGGCAATAAAAAAGTTTTATTTCTATATTATATATTACACAGCTATAATTAATGGATGCTAATAGGCGTTAATAGCGTATTTCTAGTTAGAATATGCAGAGTGGCGCTGGCCGCTGAAACCTCCACCAATAGTTTTGAGAAAAATCTCATACTTATTTTTTTTAAATATTCCAAACATTCCTATTTTAATATTTAATGTATAAATTGTATTATAATGCACACACATATTTTTTTCTAACATAAGTACACATTTATTGTATTATGACGAGCTCTGTCAAAAAATATCACATAATATTCTAAATACAAGAATTGAAAAAATGATCTTTATGAAGGTGTATGCGAAATAATAAAAGCAGGTTTCTATATAATTAACATTATTGTGCACTATAGTATTATTATAGTCGAATATGTTCAAATTGTAACGGTAATGTGTTACCTGAAATGTTGGTTACCTATATAGTTATTACATATAAGGAATACAACACGACTCTGTAATGTAACCCGATAAAAACTTGGATAAAGAACAACATTTTTTGGTTATCAGCGAGGTTATTTCTTGTTTATAGACTTATAGTACAATATATCCTTGGTAGTGTTGTCACCGCTAAAGTCCAACTTATTTTTAATTTGCAGTGCAATTGAACACCGCAAAGTAAATAACGCTTATGAAAAGTGAAGACATCGTGAACTATCTGTTATTTGATGTTGCAATTTTTTTTTTTGATTTCATCAATTTTCATTCTTTAATTGCTTTGCTTTTGAGACAGTAATGCTGTCCACGGAATTTAAACTTTAAACAAACTGTTTAAAAATAAATAAATGGTGCGATACAAAAGCATATGTTAGATTTTATTAAAAACGGCGACTTTGTAAAATATAAAATATGGTGAATACCTACATAACAATATGTCATCATGCTAGAACGCGTATATAGTATATGTGATGATATCTAAGTACATTTAATGATTGATATTTATATAATATTATATATTATAATGAATACAAATACGATTATTCCGGTATTATGGAAGTTGCTATGTCGTTTAAAATTGTCCAAAACATTTATAATATTGTATGTAGGTACCAACTATCAGATAAGCAAAAACCACTTTTAAGAAAAGTACATAGCTACAATAAATAGTATAAATGTATAATACAATACATGACATCTATTCATACATTATCGTATTAATAAATCACTATTAATTAACTATATATAGGTAATTTAACTTTCAATATGCGTTTCATATACTAACTTCATATTATTATTATGTTGTACTTGTACCAAATACAGGTTTAGTGATATTATTTATATTCTATAATATACAGTATAATATGTGTTAAAATCAGAGTGCCTTCTCAACACAAAAACCTCACTTCCCAACAATCACATTTTGACAATGTTTTCAAAAAAACAACTCACGATTTTTTATTAAAAAGTAGTAGTGTTTCACCACTCAATAATTATAGAAAAAAAAATTATAAATACATATATTTATAGAATTCCATAATTTCATATTTTAATATGTATAAATGCATTTTAATAAACATGAATACATTAAAAAACAGTTATAAATATTTTTTAAATATAACAGCTAATAAATCATTAATGGTGGTTTATCTCACAAGGTAAAAATAACTTAGTTATGCACGTGGTCCACCCTAAATAATATATAGCCAAATTAAATTAATTTCTTTTATACCTATTTTCTCGAAAAAAAATAAAATGTATAATATAATATATTTTAAATAGTTTTTTTATGCAAATTAATATATAAATACTATTACACGGCTTATAAGTTATAATTGATAATATTTAAAGCTGATTATAAACTATAAATCATAATTGAATTAATTTTTAAACCTAATAGTACCAATGTAAGTACTGTCACATTTATTAGATTTTATAAAATCTAAAGGTGGAGCAATCCATGTATTGCTAAAACCCGCATAGATATTGACAAAAACAAAATCAATTTTGTATTTGTGTTGTAATTATAAAACGAATAATCTTAAAGACTTGAAAGTTTCACCAAATTATAATATAAATATATTAATAGTATTATTAATATAATATATAGGTAGGTACATGAATAATTATTATTTATAGATATTTTAAATTTTCGATATTTATTTTAAATGTTTTCCTGTAAATGTCAAAAAAAACGTTGATCCTCAATCAAGAAGTTTGCTACTGCAATGCAAAGTTGCCTCGTAAGTTTTTTATTCACCAAACGTGAGGTACAATTAAAATTAATTGTTAAAACAAGAGAGTGGTTACTTATGATTAAGCAGTTCACTTCTTTTAAATTTAAAGTCCTAAAAATGAATTTAGTCAATACTCATGTCATAATCATAAAGATATATAAGATATAATCCTTGTGCGCTAAGGCGCTAACAAACAATATTTCAATAAAATCGAAAAATTTAATTTTTGTTATAGCAGTCTTAGCTGTTTTTACAAAATTAATAATGATAAAGAATAGGTACATATAATAATTATAATATTAATAATAATGTAACAAGTTATAACTAATCAGAAATTTCGGAGGGGGATGTAACCCCCTCAACCCTCCATAAATATGCCCCTGGTAACAGCTAGTATGTACTTCAATATGGTAAACAATGAACAAATATATAATATACTGTTTAACAATAATTGCAAAATAACTAAGCATATTGTATAATAATAAAACTTTTAGATTATTTTTGGTAGGTTTATACTTAAAAATAGGTACATAATAGTTTTGTTAGAAAGAGGAGGATAATAGTGTTTTTATTATGAAATGTCGTATATCTCAGACAATTGCAGATAAATAAGAATGTTAATAGTATATAATAAGAAAAATATCAAATATATTATAGGTATTTAATTTTAAATAATATTATTATTCATATTCAGCTGATGTCTCAGTTTCTTCATTGCCCGACAAGATTGTATCAGTTGGGACAGTCTGTACCTGTTTTTCGTCACTTTCCGAACTTGATGGTTCAGACTTAAAGTCTAAAGTCGTCGTAAACAGAGGTTTCATTTGTTTTCTAAATTTCTGGTAACGATCTACAATTTCTTTTAATTTTAATTCACTATCTTCTTCAGATTTCGTATTGAACCAATCCTCATTAAGCACATCATCTATTCCAGAAACTGTCGTTGTTTCCTGTGTAGTGGAAGTCTGTGAATCTTCGTCTTCAGTTTGGTTTTCTTCTGTCGTAAAAGAATTCGATTCGTCTTCTGTCGTAAAAGAATTCGATTCGTCTTCTGTCGTAAAAGAATTCGATTCGTCTTCTGTTGGAATATAATTCGAATCGTCTTCTGTTGTAACGACATTCGGTTCGTCTTCTGTTGTAAAGGCATTCAATTCGTCTTCTGTTGTTATAGAATACGATTGGTTTTCAGATGAGTTTTCTTCGAGCACGTTCGATTCGTTTTCAATCGGAGTTTCTGCGTCATATTTCGATTCACTTTCAACCGAAAATGGTTTTTTTGTTAATACTTTTTCTATGTAACTTTTAATTTCATATGGATCTTCTGTTGTCGCGGTGGTTGATTCGTGTTCTAACTTTTCAGGTAATAATTCTACTATTATTACAGACGAGGATGGTACTTTTGAAATCTCTGAATCCGTTTCTGCTGACTTCGGATCGACGAAGATGGAACTTAAAATGTTTGAATTTAAATTCAAGTTTGGAGATTTGTAGCTGAAGACAGATGACTTTCTGATAGCAAATAGGTTAAAAGCAACTTCACTTTCTGGTATTAATGGCTGTGGTTGATAATTGATTGGTGGTGAAGCGATATATTTGTAATCATAAATATTTTCAGGCATTAACTTAGGGATGTTCTGTGCAGAAGTATATTCGGAATCGTAGATAGAATTCATTGGGCGATAAGAATAAGTTCTTGGAACCAAATCCTCGTCATGGGTAGACATTTTAACATACTGATGTATCGGTTTGTACGAGTTAATTTGGGAATCGAATGCGTCGCTTGAACTACCCAAGACATCAATTGATGGCTCTATTGGATTCTGTAATAAAATTAACACGAATATTATATATGTTGTATGACTAATAAATATTATATATATTATACAATCCCTACAAGTTAAAATACAACTTTTCGTACCATGAAATTGACAAAATTAGTATTTTTTCATTGTACTTAACTAACGACCAAATCACTTTAAAGTTTAATCATGGATAAATTTAAGTGAAAAAGAATACTTACGTAATGATATCCATAAGGGTATGGGAATCCTATAGATCTCTGCCGCCTTTGGTTCAACTAAAATTAGATAAAAAACAGATACAAAATTATAATAAATGTATTAATGTCTACGCCTATTTAATTTTGTTATATATATACACACACACAATTACCTGATTAAATAGCTGACCTCTTTGGTTGTATAAAGTTGAATCGACAATTCCGCAAACAATTAACAGACACGAAGCAATTAAAATATGCATTATCACGAAGTAATTTTACTGTGAAAAAAACATATATTAAGTAACTATATTACTAAAAATTCAATATAGATAAAATATAATGTACTTAAATAGTATAGAAAATCTACACTTGGATTTGTTTACATACAATATTTTAAAAAATCAATATTTTTTTTAATTTTAAATATTTGACATAATATGATAAAAAAACATCTAATAATTAAATTACTAAACTTAGAATTTGGAATTATGTTAATAATCATTTTATATATTTGATCGATAATAGTACAATAGGTTTAGTTTAATATAAAAAAAATAATCAATTTTTATTTCTCGTAATGCTATTATAGTCAAATATATTAATATATTTATAAAATATTCATTAATACTTTTATTTTTGTAATGATAGCTAAACAAAACAAAAAATTAGAAATTAAAAAATAATCAATAAAGTATTTTCATAATGTATCGCACATCCAATATGGTTTGACACATTTTTACGAACTATAATAATATTTTGCTCCTTTCAATAATTCTATTCGAATACTTACTTAGTCAATGACTTATAAATAATAAAGTTTTGGGCATTAAGAAACGATTATTATCTATATATTTTATTAGTTTATATAAGCCGAACATAAGGGAAAGCTGATTTAGTAAGACAATTATATTTTCCGAAGCTTTATTTTACCAAAAAGTCGTAAACTTTCCGCAATAAAAGATAAGAAATAATTTTACCTATAATTTTAAATAAATTATATATTTTTACATTTTTATAAATACTATTTATGTGTTTACTAAAAGTTTCTGTAAGTTAAGTTCATTTTAATGCACTAAAAATCCATGAATTATGCGTTCATGAGCATTCACTTATATACTCAAAAATAGAAAAATATAACTTGTACATTATGAAAAATAAACTTCAATAAAAAAACATTAAAAATTATGAATATTAAGTACAAAGGTATAGCAAAAATATTTTTGTGAGAAATACTATTTAGCTTTAGAAACAAAATAACATTATATATATAAAAAAATATATTAATTTATTCGCAGAAATTATTGCTAAACTAACACTTAATAAAAACTGTTTTTATTTACTTCCAACTAAAATTTAAAGTATTTCAGTACAATGATTAAAAAAAAAAATTATTATTAAATAATATTAGACTTACCTCAAAACGGGTACTTTAAAACGACAATAGTATACAGTTGTTTTGTTGGTATCATCCAATTGAACACGACAGGCCGGTAGTATTATAACAACTGATCTATAACCACAGTAGCTTAGAACATTTAAATAGCGCTGAAAATAATATATTTGTGTAATAAAATACATATTAATCTCGATGACCCTTGATCGGATGATTGATGAATTCGTAAAATTATAATCTCGAACGCTTGTACATTATGTTGTATTACATGATGATTGTTCTAGCTATAATAAAAAAAAAATAGGGATTTCCAATAGGTTAGAAAAAGATGAATGGTGGTATCACATTCACCAGTCTATTATTGTCAAATATTGTATTTTTCGTTTTTACGATTTGTTTTATTTTTGCAAAATTTTTTATTCATTATCAAAATAATTCTTGCCAGATGAGGAAGATCGTTCGTACATTATTATGTTTAAAAGGAAAGCAATGTTTAGAATATAATATAATATATTTTATACTACTACGAAATAAATTATCTTTAAAATGTATTACAAATTGTGATAATACTGAAAATATTAATAGCCTTAGTAATTATTATTATATTTATCATAATTTCTATGGATTTAAAAATGCAGTTTCACGAATTTGCGATTGTTTTATGATCAAAGAAAAAAAATCAATGTTTACAATAATTTTTTTCACTGACATATTTATATACATATTTTAACAGAAATATTAGAAACGATAAATTATAGATACAAATATACAATGGTACATACACAATATTCACAATATTAAATAATAAAAAATATTTAAATAGGTATAATAAAAAATAATTATTCAAAAATTAATACCTATTTAGTATTTATAAATTAATCAAAACAACATGTTTGTCAGTATACCTAGTCTACTCGGTAAATTATGAAATCATTCTATAGTTCAAAGATAACTAGGCACCAAGAAACGGAAGATTAAGATTAAGATTCCTCTGTCATAGTCTGCAAGTCACACATTTTTGCCTTTAATTAAAATTATGTCCATACCTAATAAATTAACTCAATTATGTAATAATCGTTTAATTTAAAAATTAATAATTTTAAACTATAAAAACAATCTGACGGAAATGTACTACTTGTGAGGAAGTAATCCTAATGTAGTTATCGTCCCATGTTTCATCATAAAAAAAAGCGGGCAAGTGGGTACCGCTCTGCTGTACATTAGGTGCCGTATGGATCATTATTATATATATATATAAATAGGAATGTTAAATTTGAATCCAATGATAGGTATCATTGTATACAAAAAACGATTCTGAACGGAGATGATTTGTCAGCCTAGAATATAATTTCGAATGGTTGGTGAAAAAGGTGGTTTATGTTTTAATGGCCTGAATATACCAGAATTTAAG
>VUJU01002928.1:0-20198 GCA_009835225.1 Aphis craccivora | reverse complement strand
TAAATCGTAACAGAAAGTTAATTTTACATTATATATTATGTTTATAATATTTTTAATTATTTATTACAGTTGATATTTTATTATTATTATGAAATATGAACGTATTTCAAATTTTAGATATTAAATAATATTTCACAAATATAAGTAACAATGTATATTTTTCATAGCGCCTATAGCAACCTATAAATAAATATATATTATTATTAAATAAATACTAAGAACTCTTTGATATTTAAAAATATTTTTATAAGTTATCTTCCATTTATTTTATTTTTTAATATTTCAAATTTCAAAAATGGGGACAACTTTGGGTTATATAGGCGAATCCCCCAAAGGTTTGGTGAGCAAAGTGGGTAAAAATCAGAGCCACAAGGGGCTTAGTTATAACTTATGAATATTTGTTTGAATTATTTTAAATTGAAATATATAAAATATTCATTACCTATATTGTGTTTTTTTTTTATAATATATATAATAAATATTATATATTATACAAAAGATAATTAAGGAATATAATGATTGAATTATAATTCCATATTTCCATGAATAAAATTTTATTCAGCAGTAAACAATAGTAATAATTCTTTGGTAAAATAACTTACTCTTTTAATATCGTAAATATTTTATAATAGAAAAGTTTTATGTTTTAGACTCTTTAATAATATCATCGAGCAATGAATATAAAATATTGTTAATTTATAATTTAAGTATAAATTAGGTAAAAAAAAACAAATAATAGAAATTATTGATGACACATGTATGTTATGTTACTGTAAAATGTAAAAAACGTTATTCGTCGGTTATTAACATTATTTACCTATAAACGTGGGAATTATCTTTATTTTCTAGTGAGCAATGTTAATAACCGCATGGATCAGGAAATATTGAATATGAAATAGATACACAACGACCAATAATATAAGGATATCACTTCTAATTTTCAAAAATGTGTAATTGATGGGTAAATTTTGTCTGACACAAATAACTAATAAGGTACATAGCAGGGTAATTAAGGATCGCAAAGGATTGCGTTAGTATAAATATCTCACGGATTTGTGCATCCTAAGTAATTTTTGCTTAAGTTACATATTATGGTGTATTCCCAGTTTTCTGACACTCAATTTGACAACCAACATCCAATTCAGTTATAATAAATATTACATATAATATTAAATTTTCATTATCATAATAAAAAGTTATGTATATGATTTTTTTCTGACTTGATTTTAAACCATTTCATAATGGCAGAAAAAATAAAATATTTATTAATAAAATATATTGTTTCAATCAGTGAAATATAACTGCAAACTAAAATCATAATCATTATTTGAAAGCTGCAGTGGACTTTTTAGTTATTAATAATAACTTGTTATAAATATGTACCTACTATACATATTCATAATATTATGTTGATGGATGTCAATTATCATGTGATAGGTACCTATAATACTATTTTATACTCACCATTAAATAAGTTTACAGATTATGATAGTATTATATTAGTAGTTGTGCCTACATAGTATGTCGCCAACATCATTTGTTGTTGGTGAATTGGGTTTTTTTTAAAAACTATTAAAAACGGGTTTTTTGGTTAAAAAAAATCGGGAGTCGACGGACTGGGTATAAGCCCCTAAATAATATATAGAGATATAGTCCAACATTGGTTAGGTTATATTTGAAAATATCATACCTGACGAAAAATTTTATAGCTGGTAATACTTTTATACTTTAGTATAGTTGTATGTTTACAATTGTTGATGTAGTACCGATTTAAAATGGTTATTGGCATACATACTGTTTGCATAACTTAGAACGAGAAAATAAAATATATTTATGTGAATAAGCGGGATGGTAATTGTTATTTGTTACTAAGTATTACCTATAGTAATTAAAATTGTAATCAAGAATATTTAATTTGTAATATGTGTTAATTTTCTTAATAATAATAATAATAATAGTGATCTTATTGAAGAAGTTAAAGAATCAAAAATATGCTTAAAAACTGTAAAATGAAAACAATGAAACACTATCGTGTATATACGTAAGTACGACATTTTAATGATAAATGGTAATGATACTAATACACACTTTATTAGACCAATTGACGAAAAAAATGAAGTATTATGTACTACGATAAGATTGACAAATTGTTTGATATTCTTCACGAAACACATTCTGCCATATGACATGGAGGGTGAAATCATATGATTACCTACTCAGATTACTGAAAAATAAATATTCCAATAATGGTTTACTTTTAAAGTTGTGCATTTATAATACTAGAAAAAACAGTGCGTCCAAGGAGAGGAACGTAGTTTTCTGAAGTACAATTACACACGCCAAGAAGACAAGTAGCTGCTTGCGAAGAAAATCTGTTAAACATGGACATAGATGTATAAAACAATATATATACATATCTGTATATATTATATAAATATGGACATGGATATGTTATCAAATTGGTCAATTGAGGCGTATAATTTAAAAATCAGCCAAAAGCACATTTTTTGAAAACTATTTTTTTTTTGCATTTTCTAAATGGTCACAGTATATTACAAGTGCTGTAAAGATACTAAACATCAAATAAGACCAAAAATGGTTTAAGCTGACTACAGAAAATTGTGATTGGTATCAAAATCAGCCATCCGGCGATATTTATTTCAAAAACAGCAATAATCAAACACTTTTTCTTCGCAGAAAAAATACCATATTGTCTTAGTTATGACAGAATGTCAGAATATTAAATAGTTTTATTAGTAGGTCAATATATATTTATATTTTTATTTTTATTAGTTGTTAATAAGTTAAAATCAAATAAAGTTTGTCTAAAGTAAGACATAAATAATTTATTAATAATTTGTTTTTTATTAAAATATTCTCATGTTAGTTTCAAAACCACCTATATCACAATGTCATTTTCAAAACTAGCCATCTACATAGAAACCAAAAACAAAAATTATGCTTCAAAACCAGCCATATGATGAAACTCGCAACAAAAACAGCTATCTTGAGACAAGAAATGTATATAACTCTTGTAATAATATTTTTAAAAATCACCTATTCTTACACAGTAAGTATGCATTCCAAACCTATGATTTCATATTTATTACAAAGTCATAAAGTAAAACTGTAAGGTCTTTTGTTGTTCATGAAAATTTTTAAAAATTGGTTATGGCTGGCTTTGGAACAACACGCCTCAATTAATAGTAGACAGATAAACAGTTGACAATTGACACAGAGGAGAGTAACTGGTATATAGTTAGTTGCGGTTCCTCAAAAATGCTGCCATTGCAAGATTTGTTGCGAAAATAAACGTTGTCTATAAGTTATAACGGGGCCGAAAAGATTATTAATATACAGAAACTGTTTGCGTATATTTAAAGAGGGAAATGAAAATGAATTAATTAACGTTAATATGAGTGTGTATTTTATGAAAATGATTATAACACACACAAACACAAATGTATATAGCTTTTATAATATATACTAAATAATCAAGGTTTAAAAAAATATAAAATATGATAATGATATGTCTAACTTTATAGCAATACAATAAAATAAATATTTCAATATTATAATAATAATTGTTATTTAATATACGATATACCTATGCAGGTATTATGTATATTAAATTATAGTAGGATTAATTTAATAAAGTATCTAAAAACATCAACAATTTCTGTCTCGTAGAATAAAATTTGCGTTGCTGGGTGTCAAAAGAAATTCAAATTCAGTTTTTAGTTGTCCTTCAAAGTTGATATGAAATTGTTTGACCATCTTGAAAAAAAAATAATAATTTATTAGTTGTTATTTTTATCTTGTTGCAAACGTTCTTGCTAACCTTTGCTAAGACAATTTGAAGTTCTAATTCTATAAACCGCTTCCCAGGACACATTCGTTTGCCACAACCGAACGGTGCGACCAAGAACGGTGATTTTTTCGTCAAATCGTCTAACCACCTTTCCGGTTTGTAAGAAGTAGCATCTATGAAATTTTTATTTTCCAAACACGCTAATCCCGTGTGCAATAAAACAACAGTCTAAAAAAGTATTCATATATTATTATGATATAGTATATACCTAATAAATATTATAAGAAATATGTCGTTATAATATAATATTACCCCTGATGGTAATCGGTAATTGTCATATTCGATTTCCGATTCCAAAACTCTTGCAATACATGGAGCAGTGGGTAGAAGTCTGGAGAACACAAAACAAATTAATAAGATTCTATAACTAATTAATTTATATAACGATATTAATGTGATTTTACCTGTGAGCTTCAGATATACACGCGTGCAAATATGTGGCTTTGTGTAAATGTTCAGCAGTAATAGACGTACCTGCTGGAGCCAATAATGATACCTCGTTGTATATCTTTTCCTGTACATCCGGATGTTTGGCAACCAAGTACAATAAAAACACAAGGGTGTTTCCTAGCTACAAAACATATGCGTACAAAATTGAATTACAATTTTTGTAATATATTGATTCGCTTAGTATAAATTATCATCAATGTATACAAATGTAAATGCATAAAACACTACTTCTTAAATTCGCTTAAGGACACGTTGCTTTTTAAATGTAGACAACATATTTTAAGAACATTAGTTTAGGGCTTAGACTATGACTATGAAATAAATATAACGGTATACATCAATACATCAAATTTGTGAAAAATATTAATATTATGACTGGCAACTGCTATAAATATTTTTTTAAATGTTCGCATTACTCCTCAGAAAATTCTAAAGATATGCCCTCCTGTAATAATTTATAAAAAGCAATAATTATATTCAGTTGTAAATGAGGAGTTTTATTTTTTAATGTGTTTATAAATCCATATATAGCAGTTACAGTATTTGCTGAAAATTGATATGAAAAAACAATTTTATTTATTTTAAATATCTTATGTAAATACCTATATTACGTGTTCTCATATGAAATTATAATAATAATAATAGGCACGAATAACCACGATTTTTTGTCAGTAATTAAGTCTCTTATTAAATTAATAATTTTAAAAATGTAGGGAGTAAAACCCATAGCACTAACTATATGATTATTGACATGCAAATAAAAACGATTATCTACTTACATATACATTATATAGGTAATTTACATTAAAATATTCAATAACTATTATATCAATCAAGCTATTAAGTAAACGGAGTAGCTTACAAACACACATATGTAGTAAAATATTATATATAGCTGGGTCGTATTATATTCTTACTACATTTTATACAGGGTGATTTTTTTATCGTTGAACACTTTGCATACAAAGTGTATACAAAGTGTTCAACGATAAAAAAATCACCTAGTATTGAAAAGACAGTTCTAATCGTTTGTATTTAATATTTATATTACCTATTAAAAATATAGCACCACGAAAACCAAATTTAAAATTTTTTATTTTCAAAAACTTGTATTGAATTTTATTTTAAAATCGTAGAAAAAATTATATTTGTTTGATGATGATTCAATTTGGGAGGATATGGCTTAATTTTGTGGGCTCTATGTTTTCCAAGGCCTCCCCATATCTGTCTGTGACGATAGTAGTATTATAAAATAAATATAAAAATATTTAATATTTATAAATAGCTATAAACGGAAAAATCAGTGTTTGGTGGGAAACACTTTCGATCACAAATTTTGTTTCGAAATGAGCAGTTTAAAAAAACAAGTTATTGAAAATTAAATAATATAATTACTATGAGTAAATAATACGTACATAATTTAATTATAATCAATGACTGTCAAAACGTATTAAAATTGTAATGACATAAAATAGGTACAAAGTGTTTTATCGTACCAAAGTATATTTTTTCTACCTTTTCGTTTCTGGAGGATTTACATATGAGCGTTACGGTTCATGATAACTGAAATATAACACTACACAATGCATTGTTTTTGTTTCACCGTTAGAACTCTAGTATTATATTATTTATTATTAATGTCTACACTCTACTGCACACGAAATTAACTAGGTATTATTATTCATTATATAACATAGTCGTTTGCATAAAAAAATATGGTTGTAAATTATAGTACGACATATTATGATATATTACTGTTTTTATTCCAGCGGCGATGTAATCGATAATCGCGGCTTTTTTGTCTCTGTTGTCCAACTCTGATACCTGAAGTATAGATACGAACACACTGCGTACGTCTGTGCAAGACTGTTCCTCATCAATCAGGGCCGTGTCTACGATTTCAGACACGATGCTAAATTCGAACAATTTAAAACGTTTATTAGAATCGTATATTTTTAACTTATCTACAAGTTGTACTTGCTCGTATAAAGCGTCTTCGCTCGCTACAAATTCTTTATACGCCTTTGTTGGTATTAATTTCCAGAGGGGAAGCCCATAAAAGGCTTCCTGAGATGCTCGGAACTGACTAGTCACGGAATCTGCCAGACGCGTAGCCGTCTCGCTAACCTCTCCGTCCAAAAATCCGAATCTCCTGCCCAAAATCAATGTACATGTGCCTGTAATGGACAACACATCGTGAAAATTGATTAAGCTGCTTATTAAATAACAACTACCACCACTATCCAATAATTAATTAAGCATACTTTCCAATCCCATTCTGTTACAATACGATTCAAATTTTTCGACTACGTTAATGCTGTCTCTCGCTTGGGAAATCAGGTTGATAAAATCGTCTGCTAATTGATTAACTTCTGGCAAGAAACGTTGTATTGTTCTAGGACTAGTAAGTTCTGGTGTCAATTTATTTCTTAACATCGCCCAAACTTCACCTTGTCTGTAATACGTACACGTACTTACTATTTATGATTATTAGTACATTTTTTTTATATATATATATAATAAATAAATAAAATATGCAACTCTTTTAAAATTAAGTAAAACAATTTTCAAAACAAAAATAATTTTAATTTTAATTCAGTTTGTATTTAATAATATATGCATATAAATAATAATAATTATTATTACTCGTACTGAAATCTCAATATGACAATATATAACACATTTTCATGTATATTTTTCTAAATCTATTGTGTAAAATTAAACCCTATACCTGAATTTTCATACTTAAAATTAAAGTACTATGAAAGGAATTTTATCAATATGCATAAGTACACATACTCATTCACAAGTCCTGTATTTGTATAGCGATCCGGTCGAGACTTTCTGTAGTTCGCCGTTACTTCATTTGGAGGCCGGATAGGGTACTTTCCACTATCTCTAAGTACTCTTTCGATGAAATCTCTGTCTTTGACACTTACAATTGGTATGTTCCATAATGCCTCTTCGCAAATAATATCCCCATACCGGTTAAACATATCTATGAAATTTCAAATTATTAAAAAAATGATTTGTGATTACTGATGTAATCTGATTTATTCAACGTAATGATAAATTCTAATTTTTACACATTCAAACTTAAGCAGTTTCAAAATTATTATAGTTTTAAATTTTTAAAAGATGAATTATGATAAGTAATTACATTAATTGGGTTTTATTTAGGACGAGTTAGTAAGTCTACCTAATACAATATTGAGTATTTTTAAAATTTAATTAGTACTTTGCAAATAGCGTAGGTATTATTTATGATATAATATATAACTAACATAAATTGTCTAATGTAACAATTTAATGTCTTGATAACTAAAAATACAAATTAAAATACAATTTTTTTTACATTTCTTTTAGTATTGCTTAGTAGTTAAAAACTATTACCTACATAGAATTTTAAATACTAATATTTATTTTATTCTAAGTCATTGCATTAAAAACAAATTCTAAATTATGTTTACTAAAAAAAAATAGTCACTTCTTTTTCAATAGTCTTTTGAGCTTAATACTAGCTTATACTGTTATAAGAAATATGTAAACAAAAAAATATTCTAGTAACGTGAATTAAATTATTTTTTTTCATTAGCTTAGAATATTAATTATACTATTATAGTTGTTCCTAATTTAAACTAAACTACTTTTGATTATGTTTTGAAGTGGTTTTCATTCAAATTAAATATAAAATCATTTCGAATAATTAACTGAGTGTAATACATTCAGTGTATATAGTTATAATACAAATATTGAAGATAATAATTTGGAAATAATGACTAAGATAATTAGGTACACAAATCGAAATTAAATTTCAAAATAAAAACTTATATTTTATCAGCATAATTATTCTTGTTAAATAATAATTGCATTAGTTTTATATGTAAAAATGTTTTCCCTTCAATAGCGTGTAACTTTGTGTTTGAGTGGTCTAAATTAAATAACAACCATATATGTAGTGTTTATATTATGCTTTATTGTTATAATATTATATACCTTTGTATGCTAGATGTACGGCATTCAGTTTATACAAACCGAATTTCCAATAGATCCATCTTGTTCCAAATACAGGCAATGACCTTGGCCCTGGAATATCCGCAACTGTTTTGTAAATTTTTCGCTGAGAATCTGAAAAAAATCATTATTTATGTCATTGACTCGAGCAGTAAAGCCCTTGACCTTGCCAAAAAAAATCTTTTTCAATCCAAAAACCAAAACGTCTATTATATTAATTTCAAACTGGTTTTATTGTTTGATTTTCAAAAAAATACTGTCACATCTCAATTCAATTTAATATTTAATATTCATTTTTCAAATCTAAAAAGGTAGATCTAAGAAAATATTTATTATGACTATATAATATATATGTAAGACTTATACTAAGAAATTTGGTAATTGACCATAACAATATATATATATATAATAATAATATATTACAATCCATAAATATGAGATTCATTAATTATTTTTTATTATTGTTCAATATATGAAAATTTGCAATCGCCAATCAGTAGAATAAATATTAAATAATGCATAAAATACACAAATTTTATGAAATTTAAAATTAATAGGAATTAGGAGACATGAGAGAAGTCGCCTAGTGGGGCGACACTTCAACAATTAGGAACGAAATTGTGATACATTTTATAGTATTATTCATTAGACACATAAACATACGAATTGTGTATACCTGCGTAGCTCCAAGTTAGTTTTGTAACTATAGTTAAATCATAATAATCAAATAGTTATTTTTTAATAATATTTGTTTTATTGTCATAGTAACCGATTATATTATAAACATTATTTTTTATAATATTTTCCAACCTAATACAATTTAGTATTCTATGAAGTATAGATAGAAACTATCAATTAGGGCTTAATTTCAGCGGTGAGAGGAGGGTTGCATACTCACAGATTACCCAATAAAATCACCCCTGTCAGTTGATATAATAATTATTATTAAATATTAGTAAATTTAATTTATAGGATAAAAATATATGTTTATATGCATTTTTTTCAATGAAAATTTAATTAAAACCGATTCAAAATTGTATGTTTTTATCATTTTTATAATATATTTATTTTAAATTTTTATCAAAAAATAAATTAACAAGGTTCTTTATTAATAACACAGTAAATTGACAACCTTGTTTATTTAATTTATTAGTTTACAATTTATGCAATGTATTTGAAAAAAGTTAGTTCAATGTACTAAATTGGAATTTTATGATTACATAAATAAAATATATGTAAACTTTACTTAAAAATAGATGCAGATTTCGCATTTGTATTCTTCACATAGAAATATATTATGTTTAAAGATCCACTGAAACTTGAAATATCAAATCTTTAGAATCTAAATCCTATAGAGATCCCCTTCCAAAATTTCTATATTAATAACATTTAACAATTTTTAACTAAAATGTTTTTCCTGACTAAAATCTAGTTATAAAGCTATAATCGATTCCCACACATATTTAAGATAGGTACTAAACAAATTCGAAAAATGTTATTTGGTCTGCATCTATTTGATAACTTTGCTATAAATGAGAATAAGTAGAATAAAAAAAACCTTTAATTTGAGAATAATTTCAAATGTCGTTTTTTAAGAACTATAACTATACTTTAACTTAATCATTTTTTGATAAAGTTAATTAATTTTATTTATAATTATTGAATTTCTTAAATGCAAAATATAACTATTTTACTGAAATTAAAATGTTCATTAATGTTTTTGAAAAATGAAAAATTCTATTTTATTATAAATAGCTATCCCCCGTGCACTTCGTTGCCAATTAAAAAATTAATAATACCAACTCTATATGAATAATATATTTTATTTTATAATAGTTGAACGATAAAATAAACAATTATGAAAGACATTTTTCTGTTTGTTCAGTGATAATAAATAATAATAATAATTTATTTTGCTCTAATTTTTATTATAAATAATTATTATTATTATAAAACAATAGCAACCATTTATAAGCAAAATTTCCATTATAAATCTCAAAATCCCTGTTTGAGCATATTCCCGGGGTTAGACCTCTTTTTTTTTAAATTAGCTTATATCATCTTCCCAGATGTCTGATTTATCTCTATACAAAATTTAATCGCAATCGGTTGAACAGTTTAGGAATACATAAAGGACAGAAAAATATTCATTTTATATAATATATAGATAGCTATACATTTAATGTAGGTATTTATATTACAATTAGTGATAAATTATATCTTACCAAACATTAAAATAGCTCATGCCTTATTATGACTTCAGTAAGTTATTGCTTAGCTTTGGACATGACTTAGGTGCATCAATGTTTATAAACAATGTTATCGAAATTGGCTACAATATTGGAATGTTTTCAATGTCAAGAACCATCGAAAAAATGTTCATGAACAAACAATAAACAAGGAAATCTTTTTTAATAGTATCTATTAAGTTCTAAAAAAACATGACATTTTTAACCACTTTAAGTGGTCCACTCATTATTTATTAACGACTGTAGAAAATACCTAATCCATTGAAACTTACATACAAAGTACATATATAAATTGGTACACGCTAAACTTAAATTATAAAGCAGTTTATGTAATTCGCAAATCCATAAAATAATTTAAAAGTATAAATATTAAATATTGCAATTCAATTATTAAAAATGTACTTATTTTCATGTCAAAATGTACAACTAATATTCAAGTCAATTCCATTTACACTGCGGCATTACAGTAATTAGATAATAATTAACAACTTTTTTACAATAAACTCTTAGCTACAGCTTATAGGTTAAGTGAAATAAGTCATATTATTAGTAGTAAAATTGTATTGTATTAAAATTGATTACTTACCTAACTGATTTCCGAAATCCGAATAAGTCCCGACGATGTACTTCAATACGAGTTTTATCAGAGTCGTGATATATGCAACCACTATGCAACAGGCACCTTCAATTTTGGTCCAATATTTTTCCTGTAGTACCATTCCTGTGAAAAATAACAATTATTTAAACGATTTTAGTTCTATACGCAAGTTTACTATAATATTGTTACTATAATATGTACATTGCACATCATAGTAAAATATAGTTAATGCAAAATATGTTGTTAATTAGATTGAAACTTGCATTAAAAAAAAAATCAAGAACATTCGTTAGGTACGCAATTATAAAGAGAGGTCAGTACGAAATTACAATAAAAATGATTATATAGGTACGTATTTCGCTTTCATGTATATAATAAAGATATTATTTGGTTATTTACGTGCAAATGTATTATGTATATATGTATATTTGTTATTATTTATTATAAAAGTTTATTTTTATCAAACATGGTATGATTGTATTATACGTTTTTCTGGTACGATAAGAACCTATTTTGAACAAAATTAAAACCCCATTTTTGTAAAACTATAACAAAATAAATTCAAAATAATATTTATCCGTTAAAAATATTTTTTGTTCGAATATCATTATGAATATATTATTATTATAATGGATTGCAGTATACTTATTTATCTGTTCACACCGTATTAATTTATTTAAAAAAGTTAAATATCTACTAAAAAAAATTATGTTCACATATTCTAGTTAGTGGATACACAAAATAATTATTAGCTCATGGAAAATTTTAACTTAAAATAAATAAAACATTGTATTAAACGTTTCGATTATTATAGATATTAAGTGCACAATTTTAATTAGTTGAACGACACGCAACACGTTACACGTCACACAAACTATAAAGCCATGGTTTCCTACAACCAGGGCTTAAGATACTAATTGCTGAATTGAATTTGTATGTATTTATCGAAGTTCTAACTTTTAACACAATTCTATGCTCTTAAATGTTTATCATTTAACTATCATAATGAATTAAAACAATTCAGTATACAAAGGTTATACACTATAGAGCAGAGGTTCCCAAACTATGGGTCGCGACCCAAAATTGGGTATAGTTTTTGTTGTAGGCAACGGATTCACTAAAAAAATAGGTTATGTAATAAAATATTCTTGGTCACCAAATTTTAAAAAATTCCCAAAATGGGTCGTAAAATAAAAAGTTTGGGAACCTCTGCTATAGAGTATAGTTTGTAGTACCTACTATATTATGTCAAGTTTTGTGCAATATATTCATGTTGTAGGTATATCCGTATAATATAATTACATATTACCAACATGGAACATAAAATTGTAACTTTACTTTGTAACAAAACACTACACGGTATAACGTAAATTCGGCTTAATTAGTTTTATTTAATTAATTGAAATATAGTAGTGTTCATAAAAGGGCGTTGCTAAAAATTCCACTTAACTATGCAAATTTATTTCGATTTCCTCAGAACAAGTGGTTTTAAAACAATTTATTGATTCCACCGACAACGAAATTTTATCCGGTAACTTGAATGGATGTATCTTTTTCTCAATAAAAAAGAAATAGCGGAATTGATTTGATCCAATTTTTAAAAGTTCTAAAATTAATGATAATAAGTACCTATACTTAACTATAAATAAATAAAATAGTATTGAGATTATAAATTAATTAATGATTAAAATTTTACATATTATAATATGATACTTTAACATACCAATTTATTATAATATTTAGCTATAAAATATAGTTTATGTTCTTTAAAATACTATATAAATGTTATACTTCTTTTACCAGGCTATAACATTTGAAATATTTTATAAAAATATATTATATTCTTAAATATAAATAATATTATTAATCCATGTGCCAAACTTACCTACATATTTCATATTTGTATAATGTCACTAATATCTAATCTTTATCATTTTTAGTATTTCCAAATATTATTAGGTATGTAAAGTGGTTATGTATAGTATTTCTGGATTCATTAAAATGCGTTGATATAATTTATCGATATATGCGTATGTAGGTATACTGAATAATCATTTTACTAACCAATTAAAATACACAGATAAGCCTTTGATAAAGCTAAAATAAATCAAATCCCATACCTAATCGGTAAATCATACAAAAAATTTCGTTTACATTCACATACATATTATACGTACGCCAAAAAATCGTGTCGCACTGTATATACTTTGAACAATATTCTGAAATTAAGATAATGCATTTTTGCTAAACTTATAGATGCGGCATTGCAGTATAAAAATCACATCGTTACATATATTTTCTTTCTTATTTAAATGTTAGTTTTTTTGTAGCTCTGAAGTATTTATACGAGAGAGAACCATAATTTCTCTCTCCGTTCTGTTTATGTTTATTGAAGATACAAAGCCATACCCATATGTTTACTATATCAATGAGATAATGTAAACATTCCTCTAGTGTTTCTATAATAACTATAATATACATAGACGATCACGGCCGCGACGCTGACTATATTTAATTTTTCGTTACATTTTAATCTGAAAATATTTTCAAAAACCTTATGATAAGTTTAAAAATTTAAAAACTGATAGTTTAAATACTCATCATACATTCATAAATTTATTTGGAAGCTTATCAATATATTACTGGGGCTCAAAATCATAAAAGTATGGAGTACAGTGTTAGTTTTTTTGGGTTAATTTTATATTTGATAGAGATCTCCTTAGCCGCCGAGTGGCCGAGTCTCCCTAGACCTGTAAAGGCAATTATTTATGAAGGACGATGAGAACAATCATCATGGAATTATTATCTACTTATACGATGATATTTTTTGGTAAACTCTTATATGCTATATAGATTGAATACTTGTTAATACTCTAAAAAAATAAGACAAACCCGAATTGACTTAACTAAATATGCATAGAAAAATATAAATTTAATCGGAGATATGATTCAAAGGTTCATTAAAATGGAAAAATAATATTCTGATAAAAAAAAAAAAAAAAAAAAATATTGTTTTTCTTAAACATAACTACATAAGTAGAAAACTCTCTAGGGTGAAGAAAAGCCTTTATTTTGGTTTAGGCCTTAAAATAATTAATCCCCCAAGATAAAAGTATTATAAAGTTCCAGTAATACTAGTATAGCATAAATTATTTTTAGTATTGAAGTCTGAAGTCACTTGCTCGTGCTACAAGACGTAACAAACCGCGCGTCGCGACGCGCTTCACTGCGGTGGCTGTCCGCCGTAACAACTGGAATTAAAATAAATTCACTAGCCAGTTGTCAAGTGTCAATTAAACGTGACGTTCGTAGGCATAATATTAATATCATTCATAACCGTTATCACGTCTAAGAACTGTCGTCATCGTCGTGCGTGCGTGAGCTTAAATATAAATTAGATGATTACCTATACACTTGCGTTTTTTTTTATTCTGTTGTAGTAGTTACTTATCAATTTTTTACACTATTATTGGTTGTAACTATTGGTACCTTTATACCACTAGTATATAAGAACAACATTGAAATGAATTGAACAAATTGTAAACCACGAGATAAGCGCGTGCAAGACCTTGAGACATTAATAATTATTATTGCTGTCTGACGTATGTTTAATACACACATGTCGTGAACGACCATAGTCTCAGCGCTACTGGACGTGTTACAACTCTTACCTAATAACAATATAATTTATTATTTATCTAGACAGTTAGACATACAGATAATCGACGCGGTGTGCTAATCTCATTGTGCACTAACGTCATGAACATCTCCATACACGTTTTTTACTCATCGGCAAAACAGTAAAATTTATTTTCGTATATATACAAAATCGATTGTACTGCGGATGAGATTAAAATAATCTATTGCAGATCTTCAGTGGGTAGTAGGTAAGTATGCAATAGTTAAATTTTAACAAAAATAAGGAATTTGTAGGTTTTTTTTTATAATTGTTCCAAAGAGAAAGAAGTACAACGACGTTATATATTCTTTGTATATTATAATTTATAGTTATAATTATATATGACCATATATATATATATATATGTATGTATAATGTATATATAAATATAGTATACTCACTCGTGAGGCGTCTATACGTGCACGTTGTTCACGCTCGTCCGAGTTCGATGCGTAAATATTCGTTGGTTACGGTTTTTTCATATTCATTGAGACCACACAAAAATCCATCGAACATGTAAGTAAGGTATGGTAAAGGTACCGTTCTTCGCGCGTGCCGTCGATTGTACGTAAACCGCACTGAGGACAAGACGAACTATAAGACGACTCTGGAGGCGCACCGACGTTATATATCGTATTCCAAGATTCAAGTTGTACAGACATTTGTACACTAGCGCATTCTTCTTTATATTTTTTCTTCCACCATCATAACGACGTCCTTTAACTTCGCGTCAAGGTCGTGTCGTCCACCACCAATACAACTGCCCGAATCTATTTCGTGCATTATGCTACGCACCGGGAATTTACAACCCCGTTGGCCGTTAGACCATTCTTTTTTCGAGAAACCTTTGATGCAAAAATCAGTCACACACACATGCATGTACATTATACATATATATACATATATATACGAATTTTATCTTATAAATTATATATGCATAAAATGAATACATTTTATAATAATAAAATGATACATTTATAAATCGATGACAAATTTAAAATTACAAACATAATATGATGTATTTATTTTTTCTCCATATAAGATTAAGTACTTGGTAGTACAAAAATTAATGCATATTTTTTACAATTTGTATGATGATACATTTATGATAAGTAATTTATCAATAATAGAACAAATAGAATTAAAGCACATATAATTTCCTTGTTGAATCAACCATAAATGTAAACAACACATGACATAAAATACAGTGTACTGTGAAATGCTGAGATCAGGACATCAGCCTTATTCATTACATACTCTCGCATTTTACGTTTCATAATTTCAATACATATGTGTAGTTTTATCTTTCAGCCATAAAATAGACTGTTATAGTTATTTATAAATATACCTTTTTCTATTTAAGAATATGAAGTAGTCACACACAAAGTAAAAATAAAAGGTTAAGGAATGAAAATTAAATTTATATTACTGAATATAACAGATAAAGGTAATTGATTATTTTTTTTAATGTTGCAACCCTTATGACATTTGCCATATTTAAATTATACAGTCTTTAAATTGTTTTGTTTAGTTTTTAGGGGTTTAGGGGTAGAGGGATACTATATTGTTATTATACATTTTATTACTAATAAATAATTAATTTATTATCTGCTGCTGTGTCTTCCGATTTAAAGTGCATACGGCTGGTAACTGCATTATTCAGACAAATATATACATTGCAGGTTTATCGTATCTTGATTCTTCATTATTAATTTACCGGTGTCTCTGAAATTAATTAACCATTTTCATAACATAACATTAGTAGGACATGAGATTGGAATAACTGATAATCAATCTAACGAACATTCTTTGTAATAATCGAATACCATACGTGCTTATGCTTATGATAATGCTTGCTCGTTATTGGCTTTTTATGTTATATGAAAAAAAAACAGTAATCGGTCTGAAGGTTTTCATATTTTAATATTATTTTCGTGGGCGTAAGAACATGAATATATTATTATTATTATTATGGTCATGTCGACACATCACAATAAAATGTCAGCAGCCCCATAGGATTTTTAACGATTATCACTTTATTGAATAGAAAAAAAAGACCAGACGTCGTTGGATTTAATCCTTTCAACATGTGTAGGGGTTGTTAGTTCATTAATCAAGCGCGCCTGTTGTCTAGGTGACTTGGAGATGACGTGCATGTGTGTGCGCGCGCGCGTGTGTGTGTATGCAGTACACATGCATGTATTGAATAATTTCATTAAAACCTTTTTCCTTTTGTATACGTATTCATATATTATATATATATATATATAAATTATAAATTACACTTTACACAAATAATGCGATTTTATCACCCACCAAGGTTCGATCAACTATCTTACAATTATCTATACAGAGCAACAATCAATGACAATTTAGAACTAGGAATTAGGTATATACGATATAAATTAGTGATTACTAAAATTCGCATTTTATTTTGATAAAATATGCAATGAAATTATATATGAAATAAACGTAAAATGAATTTATTATTTCCAAACTATTTTTAATTTGCAAGATAAGTATCTTATTATTAAAATAAACTAAATAAAAATACTTTTAATGCAAATAAAATCATTTTTATTTAGGTCTTACCTACCTAGTTTCTTATTGTACAGATTTTAAATAATATTTATAAAAAAATATATGAAATCTTTTTTTTTTTCTAATAATAAAAGAAATAATTTTATATAAACCTATAACATTTTTTTTCATCAAAGATAATATCACTGATTTTATGCAGTTCTAAATAATTATCCTTATAAAAATAAATATACTTAACCCATACGGTGACCTGTTGTAGCTTTTGTAGTCTTGATAATTTTGTTTAATTATACGATAATTCCATCACACCAAAATTAATTTATAATTCAAGATCGCTAACCTAATTTTGTTTATTGAACAATGGAAATAAAACATCATTGTTTAACTGAATGAGTATAGTAGTATACGTAATAACGTGATAATGGAACCGACTATCATCAATACAGAAATACCCTACACTGCAGGCAATACCATCGAATTAGTCAATATTAACTATGGTTAATAATTTATTTTCACTATTAATTAGAAGTCTATAATCTTGTATTACCATGGTATTTTTTTAATAACTATCAAAAATTGAAAGTCTTAATAATAAACAATATAAATCCAATTCAAAAATATTTTATTTTCTACTTTATGGATATTATGGTACTTATAAAATGGAAGTTATAATATTTTAGTAGGTATCTACCTAGTTTTTTTTTTTTATGATATTATTTTAATTTCAAGATAATATATTATATTACAATAATACTCCTTGAGACTTATATTTTTCACTTAATATTTGTATTAGAATTTTGTAAATATGTTATAAAGAAATTAATTAATTATAAATTTATATTTTTTGGATAGGTATATACTTATAAGTCCAATAAAAATATTTATTTGCGAGTAAAAAGTTAAACATACAACAAAAGGTTCATAATTAAATATTCTTACAGTTTAATTGATAAGATAAATATCGAAAATACATTATCACTTTTTTTTAATATGTAAATTAAATAATAAAAATATAATTATTGTTTTAAAGCTTTTGAAATTCATATAAGTTCTTGCTAATACAATATACCTAATTACACATGTTTTTTAAGTTAAATATAAAAAAAATCATATGGTCACTTATACATTTTTTCATTTAAGTAATTTAAGATTTAAGTTAAATTTTAACAACATTTGATGTTTAAATATAAAATAGATTTTTTTCTAAATACAATTGTTATAATTTTGTTGCGATTTAAAAAATATTAATAGTAAAAACTTGAGATATTCCACTGTTACTTAAATTGTCATTATCTATACACGATGAAATTTTTATAAAAATTAAAAATATCTAGATTTGTTTTATGCTATTTATACACATTTAAAATGTTTGAATTATTATTTTTGTTTAGTTGTTTCTATAAATTACTATACTTAATGCATTCGAAGGCAGAAGTAAGGTGGAGGCGATAGGTAGGTAACTAATTATCAAATTTTTATAAATTTTACGAATTATATGTATATTGTTTATTATCACAACACATAAGAACATCACAATACAATCATAGCATTCTCATGCTTTTATAAGAAATAAAATGTATTTTTGATTCGTTCCAACTCGTTCTATAGCTTTACTGTATAATTGAATTTCAACAACCATCCGTAATTGAACGACAACTTTAACAATAATCCGCCTAATGTCTTCACTCGAAGTGCATTATTTGTAAAGTTAATTTAAAACTTAATATCATCAATACCAAAAAGCTTTTTTTACTGTTGTTTTCGGCAACATTATCAAAGAGCATCAAAAAAAGTTATTTTCAAAAAACACTATTTTTTAAAAAAGATAACGTATTGGTACAATGGGAATACAAAATCTTTCTGAATCAATATATCACTAATTAACTATATCTTATAATAATAGCTATTTTAATTTCCATAGCTATAATATAAAATATAATATATTTATACCAAAATATGATAATTTTTATGTTTATTTCTTCATCGGGGTACAATGGAAATTTAAAATCTGTAGTTATCATAATTTTGGCTAAAGTAAATGTTTTTATTGTGTAGATGATTAATATTAGTCATAACTCATAAGTATTTAATGACAACATAATATAAAAACACCAACCTTAATCTAAACATTCTTCAGATAATAATGAATATATATTTCAAATTTCATGATCATAATCCAGTATTTTCGAAGGAGATAGCAATAAGTAGGTAACAATTTGTGTCGTTTCCACAATTCTGAAGAATAGAAATAAGACATCGCTCGGCCCAATGATAAAATTATTATTATTTTTATACTTGCCAAAAGCAAAACACAAAATCCTACATAACATATTTTTAAGAAATTTAAAAAAAAAAACAAAAATATATGAGCACAATTTTTTTTAATAATAGTTTCGAAATCGAATTTTGACAAAATTCATCAAAATCACGAAATTTTGAAAATTATTAATTAGTTACTAGTTAGTAGAAAAAGTTTTTTAAATTTTTCTATTTTTATACCTAAGGATTGACAATTAAATACAAGGTTCTTTATAAGTTTTTTCTATTGAAAAATTAAATCTTAAAAATATATTTGCACCATTTATTTTTTATTTTTAGTTTACATGGACATTTCAAATTTAAATGTATAGTCGAGATTGAATTTTTAAATGAAAATAACAATATTAGCTATTTTGTTATAATTTAAAAAATATTATTCTTAACTCAATCATAAGGATTTGAAACTTTATTTACATCACTACGTATATTATTATTTACTATTTGTAACACATTTTTTTTTAATACTATAATTAATTT
>VUJU01002927.1:0-31337 GCA_009835225.1 Aphis craccivora | reverse complement strand
AAAGGCGAGTTTCCGCTACATACGTGTACGTGTACATGCATAAAAATACTTTTCTGTGATTGGTTGGAACGTATAAACTTTCTGGTATACTATAAGCTTACCATGTATACCAACCAATCACAGAAAATAATTTTCTATGCACGTACCTACACGTACACGTATGTAGTGGAAACCCGCCTATAGACTCGTTCTACCAGTGGTTTAGTAAAATCAAAATAGACTACAAATCATAAAATATTACGTTCCAGTCGTTCTTAATAATTTTCACACACACTTCGGTAAAAATGTATTATTACTACGAGAAAACCCAAACTTCCGAAGAAGCCAAAAGGTTGAACGCAGTAGGTAAAATTGTATTTCTTTCATTATCGTCGTTCCCAGACACTCGATAGTCGATAGTTGAGTCATAGGTATTTCACGTACGACTTTAAGGTAATCAGGTGAGTGGTATACATAATATTATTTTTATAATTTTCTCATTTTCTTTATAAGTGTTTCGTATAAGATTATACGAGTATAGAGAGATTCATTTAAAAATCATGATGATACATTTTTTTTTTTGTAAGAATTTAAAGTTACGACGAAGGTATGAAGAGACAGGGGGTAGGTAGGTATATGTAAATTTGTGGTCCACTTTAGCATATATGCATCTACTTCACTTGTTTAAACTTAAAATGCATAATATAATAATAGTTGTTGGCCGTTATAGGTACTAGATAGTAACTAGTATGTATCTATATCTTATACCTACATAAGTGGTCACACATGATCCGTTTTATTTTTCGTTTTACGTATTTCATATACATATTATATACCTAAGCATTCAGGGTTTCTATCATATATTTTGCTGAAATCTGATGGACCATTTAGTTACAGAAGTAGTATGAAATAATTTATTTTTTTATTTTTTTAGTTAATGCTACGACTAATCGTTTAATGTCTGAATTACTCTGAATTATTTCTATATAAACTTACAAGCTTGTGTGGTCCATGTGCGCATTCTTCAATTCGTTTTACTTCTATGAACTTAATTTCAGATAACTAGATAAGTTCATACGATGGATAGCTCATAGATATATCTGTGTATGGAGTACTTTAAGAATTTTATAAAAATACCAACAAATGCGAGGTGAAAATTGTGCTATAACATTAGTCGTGTATAAATTCAATGTTAGAAAAAATTCAATACAGTCGACTCGATAATTCAAAATGTTCGGTAATACGAAGTAAATGCTCGTTCTCTTGAAAATCTCGCGGTAATTCGAATAAAAACCATACATTTAAGTACACTCGATAATTCTAAATTAAATTTTGGGAAAACTAGCCACTAACACGTGACAATTCGAAGTTTTATCCGTTCAACGCTCGGTAATTGGTAGTATATTTGCCAAATAGGTATATTTCTTAATTTCTTATAACCTTTTTGTTGATAATTATTAATTATTAATTTACTGCATGAACTAAGTAATACAATATACATATATATATTTTAGTTCATGATTTGCTGTATAATCATGTAGAAATTTAGCTTACTATTTTCGATAATTATAGAATTATTATCCTAAGAATTTTATCGTTATTTCTTAATCGTCTCATCGTATTTTAACTCATCGATAGCCTAAAATGTAGACTGTCGTTTTATTTTAGTTTCGTCTGGTTGGTTGTAAAGTAAAGATCTTGTGATGAGTGCGACTAATTTAAAAAAATACAAGTCTGACGATTTTGGAAAAAAAATAAATTTTTATAGTACCTTATATAATTTAATTTACATTTTAAAAACAATAAATTTAATATATAATTGTAATAGTCATTATTGGATTATTTACTGATTATTGTGATACCAATTAACAGCAAACGCTCGATCGAAATTATTTATAATTGTAATTACGTAAATCGTTACTTTATAACATGGCTTAAGATAAACTTAATCTTAAGTTAATTTATCTTAAGCCATGCTTTATAAGTAACAAAAATATTTAAACGGAGAAAGAGACATCCTAATTAGGTACGTAATACGTTATATTATACGATATTTTAGATTTAATATTCATTTGTAATAATTTTGATATTTTAATATGATAGTTTGTAAAAATTATATTAAGTTATAAACATATTTAAATTTTAAATTTTCCATTATTTGAGAATAAGACGGGAACAACCACAATACCATCTTAAATTCTCAAATATATAAAAGTAATATACCTATATATAGATCATGCTTTAATGATAAGATTAAATTTCTAACACTTGAGTATCACCACGACACCACTCGTAATTCTTACTTAGTAAATATAGTCAATAAAATAAAAATGCGCAATTGGTATTTAATATTAGATACTTACCTTATTATATATAACTCAACGATAACGTATTAATTTAAAAAGCATGATCAAGTGCAAATTATTTAATTTTTTTCGTACTAATATAAGTCAGTTAGAAATATTATTGTTTATAGAAAAAAATTCACTTCATTCACCAAAAAATAATTTTAAAAATAATTACACTAGTCCTTAGTCCACAATAATTAATTTCACATATTGTGCAATCAAAGTAAATATCAAAACTTTAAAGTATTTTGTGAATTATCATTACTGCTCGATTAAAGTACATAGATTATATAGAATACCTACTAATTTATCAATATGTATTTTATACGATAGGTTGCGTCACGTCTATGACTATAAATAATATAGTAATTACCTACTCATTAGTTACTACTTATCTATATGTACCCACTTTTGAAGACCGAAAAGGAAGCTGACTCATTGGTTCTAAATAATCCAGTCCTTCAAAATATCGGCACATATTACTTGCGTTCCAGATTTTATTTAAAAGTTTAGTTGTATTCAGTCTATCCAGATTAAAAAGGTAATAACAGGTTATAATTTACTGTTTTACTGAATAACTTTATTTAGTCTAATTACTTTTCAAAACCTATACTAAATAATAGACCATTTTTAGAACGCATAAAAATAATAAATAAAAAAAATGTAAAATTTATAATGATAAAAAAATACACTATTTGTAAATTAACCATTATACTTTTATTATCAGTTATTTAATATTCTTTTACTAAAAAGATGCATTACACTTTTTAAATTTTAGTGAACAGCTTTAAAATCATTTATAGCTTTTCATAAGCTACTTGTACATTTACACCATAGTAGGGAATTTAAAACATTCGAAAATACAATATAGCCATCTAATTTAAAATCAATATAAATTCTTCACAATCAGTAAGGGCAATGGCTATCATATAATACATCCATTTGTATAATTTTGGCCCATGGTTATATTTACAAAGTGTCATAGGTATACAAATTATACATATATTTTATTAAATATATTATTCGTTTTTTATATATATAATTAAGTGTGTGTTTTATGATAACATCATGTGATCTACACACATCACGCTGAGTGCTGATACACACACATCAACATCGGTTCTATATTAAATAATATTAATTAGTACACTGGTTTGTACAGTAGTGAAATTTATTAAAATATTAACTATAGATCGAATATCGATACAACTATATAAGTGATACGATATCGTCGATAACAATTAACCGATTTAAGTCCTCAAAACAGAATGTGTATGAAGTTGGCTACACACGTCAAAACAGGACGTAAATTAAAGATGAAATTACTATTTAAAAAATATACCTTTTTGGACGAAAATTATAGCTTATAGCCATAAGTTAAATAGCTACATACTTATATAAAATGTATAAAATATTCATTTTGACTCAAATGATATGTCATTTTTGCATCTTTGGCACTTATGTCATGTAGCCAAAAGTATCACAGCATTTGCTGAATTGTACTATTTTAAAGCATGTAATAAATTAATATATATAACATTAAATGAAATATTATTATTTTTAAATTATTTATTATTTTATTAACAGTGTTCCAATGGCTACCAAATTATCTTATAATATGATAATTATAATTATAAACAAATCAATGAGAGATAAAAATAAATAAATAAAAATCATTCTTATCACTTTTTTACAAAAACCTAGAAATATTCCTCCTGTCTTATATCCAATTAAATAAAAACTTAATGCCCATTACCTCATTTAAATATTATAAATCCGTTAATAAACCGACTTTTCTCTCGCATAATTCCTGAAAATCCACAGAGACTTATAAAACGAAACTAGCCTAGAAATTTCCTAATATAACATAGGTAATTGTTATGTGTCACTAGTGCAGTAGTACACTACTTAAAAGTTATAAGTGTCCCTCTCGAACCTCTTTTTCTCATCACTAATACCAATTACCAAACAAAATTACTTATTGTATTTATTTATTATACTCGTTTAGATTGTTATTATATATTTAATACAATCAATAGAAATAATATTTGTTATTGGATTCTATTTTGATATATTTTATTGAAGCCATTAGATTTTTTATCTTTCGCGTTTTAATTTTTCCCGTCTCATTTCATGAGATTATTTCTACAAAAATAATAACTTATTCATTTTTTAAAGGTACTTATACAATAAAAATTAAAAAGTTTGACACAATTTTGCCAATTTTGGCCATCCATACAAGTTGTTATTAGTGAAACTTAGTATTTCTTATCATAAAATTAAATATAGGTAATATATATTTAGTTTTTACATTGTTTTCTTTTTATTGCTGTTTTGGAGGGCGTTAAACAACAAGAGTTAATAAATGTGATTTATATATTTTATGTATTTTTGTGAATTGTACAATAGGTAATATTTATGATAAATGCCAACTTTATTAAAAAATAAATCTCATTTAAAATTATTGGTCTTCCTATTTTGATATTATTACTGATAAAATGTTTCGTCTATAACAATTCGATTAATAATATACAACCTAATATCAAAATATTAAGTACCTATTGTTATGTATATTATTTCACTTAATACAACAATATATTTTGTTTTTAATATATACACATGCAATATATTATACCTACATTAATTGTTTATCTATAAATTCGTATTCTTGTATCCTGTTTCTTGTAAGTTATTAAAATACCTGATTATTATTTATTATTAATATTAATAGACAGAACTCAAGGTAATTTTTTTTTTTACTTAAACGTATTTATTTATTCAACATTATGCTTATACAAATGTCGAAGACGTTTCAAGTTAACATATCAACACGTTATCACTAGTTATGCTTCATTTTTTATTTTTTTAGTAAATATACATTTTTAATTCGTATTCAGCTATAACTATATTAAACGATTTTTTTCTTTCATTTTACGATATTCAACTACTTATACATTTCTTAATTAGTATGAATATATCTATTTATATTATACATACATACAATATTATGTAATGTAAAAAATCATTTTCTGATTTCAATATTTTATTAAATCTACTTTGTACCATTAAATACTGTATATATATTTATATGTATATTATTTATTGTAATGTGAAGGTAGTATTAAAATAACCTTCATGATAAACTTGACCAAAACGCTCAAAATGTATAGGTAGTTTCCTAACGTATAGATATACTAAATAATATATTAAATTATATTGTATTGTGTTCATTTAGTTTTCTATGAATAAACATATCATGATATATATGCGATATATGAGCTATTTCCTTATATATGAATATTTAAATCGGAAATAGAAGTCATTGAGTTAAAATAATTGTTTTGTATATTATGTTCAAACTTATTGTTCAAGTTTCTCAATATTTATAGGTTAAAATATAATGTATAACAGCATATTGAAAAATAATATACTTATATAGCTATATATTTAATATATATAATTAGATTGCAGGGGCGGCCAAACGGTCGATCGCCGACAACTTCAAAGTTGATCATGTTAGAATTTATTTTTAGGGCCATGAGCACGAAAATTAATTGAAAAATTACAATTATTATTTATTATTATATTATTTTTAGTAATTAGTAATTAGTTTCTAATACTTGTTGTATGTTTATATACCTACACTTTATGAATGTTTATTAATAAATATAGTTATTCAATAATAAAAAATTTTCTTTGGAAGTTCATCCTTAATGGTGAAATATATTTTTAGTAGATCGTGACCAAAAAACGTTTGGCCACTCCTGATACATAATATTATATAAGTACTAACAGAAAATATAATATTATGTGTTATTTTTCATTGAGTTAAAAGAAATCGATGTATTTTTTATTTTACTAATTGCATAGACTAAAAATAATTTTAGTCTGAATTATATGTTTTAAATTAAGTATTTGTTATATTTTTTAATTTATTAAAAGTATTATATTTATTAAACTTTTTTAGATTCTGTGCAGAATAATAATTGAAATTTTACAACATGTGGTATTTATAAATATTTGTGACTGTTACCACTTAATGGTCTTAATGGTTTAGGTTGTTTAGGATCAGTAAAAATGCTTTGATTTTCAATTTCGAGCGTGGTTTGTGTTAGAAATTTCCCAATTTGATTTTAAATAATCAGAAAAAGTATAATTTTTCAAATTGATTTTGTAAATAAAATTTGAAAATTTCATACAATACCTAAGGTTACCTATTCATAACGTGATCAAAATATATTTAAAATACATACTGAAATTATTCTATAAGCTTTCGAAAGCCAACCTTTCGAAATTTTAGAGTTTAAAGAAATTAGATATTTGTAGCTCATACTTTAGAGAGGCCAACATTTAACAATTTTGGTATTATTCAAAATAATTGAGAAAATCGAACAAATAATTAAGAAAAAACAGGAATTTTTACACAAAACCGCGTAAAATCGTTTTACCTATACAATGCTATATCATTGTGTTCAAATTTAACTCATCCATTACAGTGACCTACTACACACCAAATATACAACAGTGTAGTACCCACTTTTTGTTTACTTTTTTAAGAGTGTTTTTTAAGTTAACATTTTAACGATATTGGATATTAAAACATAATAATTAACTATAGAGAATCCCGTAATGTAGAAGCGTTCTATATTACCTACAAGATAACTTAATGTATGTATTATCGACTTGGTGTAAAAACTGGAAGATACAAATCAACGCTTCAAAAGTCATAGCAATAATTTTCAGCCTTCGTCGTTATTTCACAGAATTACTACTAAAATTCGACAACGTGCCATACCTTGGAATCCGACTATCAAATATCTCGGAGTCGTACTAGATAAGAGGTTGACCTGGTAGCTACACTTATCAATAAAATAACAAATATACCGTCGACTATTGATGCGATTTCCAATAGGCAATAATAAATAAAAAGTCAATTATTTACAATGTTAATACAATTGTTAAATCGGGATAACAAACAGAAAATTAAAGAATATAGGTATTTTTAAGCTAAACCAGATTTTGACAAAATAATTTCTTTATATTATAATATAATTAAAAAACGAATAAGTAGGTACAGAAACTAGAAATTTTTGCCTTTTTATCAAGTACCTTATATTATTATTTTTTATATATTAGAATACTTTGACTTTTTTAAACTACATTAACAATCAAAATTTTCAATTCTTTTTTAAGTTTTTTTTATAAATGTCAATAAAGAAATTATAAATTAGTAAAAATACTGAAAAATTTATATCACAACATTTTGATAGAATTCATGAAAACATAAAAAAATTTAAGTTTTTTTGTAGTTGAAAAAAACATAAACAATTTTCAGTTAATAATTAAAATTTGAAAATTAAATACAAAGTTTTTCAATCTATAAAAAAATTTTCTTGATTATTTTAAATTCAAACGTATACAATATTAAATATTTTCCCGTAAAATATAACTATTTTTTTCCAACGATTTTTATTTTTTGTTGCATTTCAAAAAAAGATTTTTAAAAAGTAGATTTAAAGTAGATTGTTTTTAATATTCACAGTATTTAAATTAATTAATTGTAAAATAACGATCTTTGCTATTACTCATGCAGTCATACCTTATGTATTGTAACTAAAATATATTAATCTAAAATTAAAATTTTTTAACAAAATAACATATTATTTTTATTAACAATAAAATTTCAAAACACAAATTCTAGAAAACAATTTGTAATATCATCACTTTTTGAGCTAAACAAGCAGTCGTGGGGTCAACTTTAAGAACATAAGCAATTCATCAAGCTTCTAAATAAAATTTTCGTTGAGTATTTTTTGCATTACAACTGATTATAATTAATAATATCGTAAATATCGATCGTAATTAATAATATATTATTAATTACGAACTTTGATAAATGCTTAAACTAGGTAATTAAAAATAACCCGTATTACCTATGAATTTATGAAGTATGGTAAAAAAAAAACTCTTAGAAATGTCTAATGTCTATACATTAACTAAAAAAATCATTTAAACTTAATTAAATGGAGTTCATCTTACAAATTTTAAATTTGTGCTTACAAATACTTGAATTTTTATGTGATCGAAGTTCTAAAAATTCTATCAAGTAAGTATTGTTAACTTTTGTATTTAGGTTATATCCTGAAATTATATATAATTTGGGTTGAGTGAATTACAGATTTTAAATTAATGTTTATAAATAGGTACATAACAAAATTGCACATTTTCACAAGGTTGAAAACTTAGAAGTAACGTTTGCCAAATTTTGAAGATGTTAACAAGTATTTTAAACTTTTATGAAGAATTAAAATGGTAGAATTTACAAATGACTAATCAATAACTGAGACATAAAAAATTATAATTTGGGTTACTAACTTCTCGAATCTAATGATTTTTCATTGAATTTGACTTCAACTTATTCATTAGACACTTATTACAATTTTAAATGAGGATCTTGCTCTGTTTTCCTGATACAAGAGTGCAAAAAATACTTTAACTTAATGTGTTTATTTTTAATTGGAAATTTAATAAACACAGGATAAACTAAAGAAATCATTTTAAGAATCTTCTATTATATTATAGGTATAGTTAAATGTCAAAGATTACAAAATAAAGAAAAAAAATGTCTTCGTTTTTAACAAAATTCAATTATTTTCTTACTATTTTATTCAATGTTATAAAGCAATTGTCTTAAAACGACTACTTTTTACTTATACCCAAAAAGAAAATTTAATTTAGTTATCGGTACATTTTATTAAATTGTTTTTACAGAAATATAAAACAAATAATCGGTATAAAACCAAGTAAATAATAAAATTTACAATATAAATTATATAGGTATATATATATATATAGGGCCATTTGGATTAAATATCTAGATGTATATAGCGTATGTATAAAGTTCAAATGTTATCTTATTTTTTTTAAAGTACTGAAATTAAACTATATATTGCATATATAATATATTATATTATGTATGCTATTTAGCTTATATACCTACGTATAACGTATATATTACGTAAACATTAAGTTTCCCGTTTTTTTTTTATATATACCTAATATAATCCTGTGGGAAAAAATTATAATTATTGTATAATTCGTTTAATTTTAATTTTAATATCATCAATCACCATACATATACCTTTTTTGTACCGGCACAATAAATATAGGTGTAGGTATTATACAGGTGGACACTACCTGCAAATTCCGCTCAACTGACGAACACTAAAATTTTAATATATAATGTATTTTATGTCATTTAGATACCGCACTGATATTGTTATTTTAGTTTTAAATAACTTAAGTGTTTTTGATTTTATTTATTTCGTAATTAATTAATTAGGTTAAATAAATAATAAATTCAATTGTTTAAAATATGATTAAATATATTCAGACGTAGTTTTAACTTTTAAATTTTATCTGCAGTATAATAATAATTATAATACAACATTTTATTAACATTTTTTATTAACATTTTTTTTTCTGTTGTATTAATTCTTTTTTGCCGTCTTTCAAAAAGCTGATAATACACCTTTAACTTTTATTTAAAAAATCAAGATTTCTCAGTTATTAATAGATACATTATTAATACCAGCTTGTTAATAGTTAAATTTTTTTCACGAAAAATTCAATAGTTGGTTTGATTGTGAGTTAATTAGCGTTATTATAGCGTGAAAAAGAAAACATAACTTTATATTTTTATAATACATACAATAATATTATAAAGTTTATAAATTAATTAACTTCAAATTTATCGCAGTTTAATACGCGTTTTATAGTTATAACTTATAGTTAAAATTACAATAAAAAAGTGTGATCAAGTGGATAAAGCTCAGCTGTACTGCAGTAGATATCGAGTGGATCTCGGATATACAGTAGATCACTTTAATGTGCGTGGTGTTAAATTTTAATGCAATGATAGGTATCATTGTATTCGAAAAACGATTCTGAATAGAGATGATTTGTCAGCTTAGAATGTATAATATATTCCACTGAGTGGTGAAAAAGGGGGTTTATGTTTTAATGACCTGAATACCTCTAAATAAAATCATGTACAGAAAATGCCAATCTAAACAACTGGTGTATGTTTCAAGTTTTTACGACTAGTAATTTTTAACTATAAAAAAATTCTAAAATTATTTGATTGTAAATAATCGTTATTATACACTTGAATATTTGATTTAATAAAAATTTTAACTTAAGATAAGATTTTTCAATTGGTTAACGCTCAATATTTATTTTATAATTATTTAAGTTTAACTTATGGAAAAATCTTGTATTCAATTTTCAACTCTAAGCTATATTTATACAAAATAGTTTATACATTTTTAACTACAAAATAATTTGATAATATTCATAATTTTGACGAATTTTATCAATAATTGAACTTCGAAAGCTAATAACAAAGATTTTATTTGTGTATTTTTTATAATTTTAGGGGCAGTGTGGTGCAGTGGTACACAAGTTGGCCACGACGTACGCAGTCACCAGTTCGAACCCGGCTCAGTGAAAAAAAATATTCTGCAGAATTTTTTGTAGTCTCTCTCCCCCCAGCCGTCGTTATGGTTGCCTACTCTGCCGGACCCACTCCAATGGGAGTGAAGTGCACACACATGTGAATATTCTCTTCTTAAGAGAAGGGGGGGGGAGGGTACAAGTGCTACTCACTGTACTCTACCCCTCTCAAGCGAAAAGACTTCGATAAAGACCCAGACGGTCGTTTCGATAATAAAAATTGAAAAAAAAAAAATTCTTATAATTTTTAAGTATTTTGAATTAGCCAAACAATTTTTATCGACATTTTTATATATATATATATAAAAACTAAAAAAACTAATATTCCAATGCCTATAAATACCCTTAAAATAAGCGAAATATTTTTAAAATTAAATTGTATAAGCAAATATACCAATTTAAATAACTGGTGAAACTTTCAAGTATCTATGACTTATACTTTTTGAATAATAACAAATATTTAAAATCAATAAATCGTTATAGTTACTTGATTCCGTAAAAATTTAAAATTCAGATGCTCATAACATTTTTCCCTGTAATGACGTTTCAAGTTTTCTTTATAGTTATTTAATATTTTAATGAGAAACTTATGGAAAACGTTGTGTTGAATTGATAACCTTAGATATAAATACTAAAAACTGTATGAATTTTCAACTACAAATTTACTTGACAATTTTCAAGGTTTGACATATATCGTAAACATTTGAACTTTAAATGTTTTAAAAACAAATTGTGACTTACGACTTTTTATTTTTTTAACTATAATAACAACAACTTATAAGAAAGTTTCTTATAAGGTTTAACCTTGAATTCAATTTTCAATTTTTTTTTTTACTAACATTTAAAAAAAATATATATAAATTAATAAATAAAATGCCACATTGATTTTTCTTTGAGAAATGTCTATATTAGCACTTATTTAATATTTAACATAATAATACATAAATACTAATTAAAAAATATATTGTTTATAAAAATTAAGATGGTTTATTTTGTTGGACCCTCCCATGAAAAATTTCTGGTTGCGGCACTGGACTAATATAATTGAAAATGTCAAGTATTTACAGTGATTAGTTTTTGTTTATCGAAAACTGGTTTTGCGTAAAATATCCCGTTTTTCTGTTACTTTTTTGTGATTTTTTCCGAATTTTTAAGTACTGCTGGAAACTTCTTAATTTTTTCTTCTATAATGCATCATGGTTATTCAATTTTCCACCGGAAACCTCTCCTGAAATTTTAAATTGAAGCCTTATTTCGACAAGTTATGGTGTACACGACACAAAAAAAAACACATGTAGGTAGGTAATCATTATAAAATCAATACATTCGTCACCTTAACACTCTAAAATTGAAATGCTATTTTATTTTTAGTGAAATATTGTATTACGTATATTAAATAAATATTGTTTTAAATTGAATTTGAAATAATTATTCGTTAATTATAGTTTTAATTATAATTTCGATGAGAAAGTATTTTGCTTTCATAATACATATATTGTGTATGTTCACAAGGAATCTAAACAAATTTATTTACAAGTCATTTTAGTGATAAAGAATTTTCATTAATAGAATGAAATATGTTTAAACAGGTTTAAATAGTGTATCTGATCGCTAGTCAATTGGTCAATAAATTTTAATCTTTTAGTAATTAAGTACCTATGTAGTTATGTCATTTAATATTTTTATCATATAACAGGAAGTAAACGTGTTTCTCAAGTATTATTATATATTAATTCAACTTCAAACCTGGAGAACTCAATGTTTACAATATTATATAATTCCATAGTTTAAACACCTATTATCTATAGGTATTTGTATATAATAATATATAATGCGAATATTTAAGGACAAGACAAGTTTCAGTAATATTGCTTTTGACTTGATTTCCTGTTCAATGAAATCGTATCTAGTGCGATGTTTGTAGGGCTTGTGCATTGTTTAAAGTCTACGTAGGTAATATATGAAGCGTATATACAAAAATGTTTAAAGTCAAAGCAACGAAATGTAAACAATTTTGCAATATATATTTAAATGACAAAAAACAACAACGATATAATGTAGGTAAACTAACATCATTAAAATCACAATCGAAAATGATAACCAATATAATATTATGATACTTATTCTAGACGATATTCGCGCGCGCGCGCGCGTATTATTTGCAATGTTGGTTCACTGCTTTCGTAGAGGTGGAAGCGGCGGCCTCGGCGGGTGAAATATTGACATGTTTTCCGTACCGTGTATGCGCTGCAGCCTACAGTCAGTACTCAGTGGCGTGGCGCCTGTCCGCGGAGTATCGTATTTCTTCTAGTCGTCCGTTTCCTATAGTTCTAGTTTTCGTAATTTGTATTGATCGTTATCACCGCGTTTTCTACTCAATTTTCATTGTTTGCAATCGTAACTGTTATTTTGTTCTTTAGTATTTTTTTTTTTGTTTATTCTTCCAATCGAAATTTGTTTAGATACACTGCAAAATGTCGAAAAACGTATATCTTCCATACCACGCGACATCCGAAAAAGCTCATATCAAGTCTATGGAACAGTATCGGGAAATGCACAATAAATCGTTGGAGTCTACCGAGCAATTTTGGTCGGAAATTGCGGCACAATTTCACTGGGAAACGCCGTACGACATCAACAACTTTTACTCGTATAACTTCAACGTTACGCACGGGCCCGTGCAAGTTAAATGGATGGAAGGCGCTACTACAAACGTGTGTTACAACTTACTGGACAAGAACGTGCGTAACGGGATGGGTGACAAAGTAGCTTTTTACTGGTAAGTTCGGCACTTGCAGATAATAAATACATTTTTGTTTTTTGATTTAGTTTATATACACTGTTTAAAAAAAAAACAAATGTTTTTACATCTTTATAAATTTACTATAAATACAAATAAACATAAAGAAAAGTTTTCTTTATTAGTAGTATCGGGCCGGTCTTCTAGAAAAATGTCTTATGGTATAGGCGTGGTGTTAACCTAGATTTAGATGTGTTGTAACAAAAATGTGGACATTTTATATTGATAGGTAAGTGATCCTGTGTCATTGTGCAGTTGTTTATTTTTGTATAAACCAAAACTTTGTATTTTGAGTGTTAGGTATTCCTAGGAATTTATTTTGGAAATTTTTAATTTTACAAGTGGCAGCCTATACTGGGGATGCGTAAGTTAGTAGCTAGTTGTTTAATTATTTTAGTATATATAGCAGTTTAGAACATTAAAACTGAAGGATTGAGCTACGGTGTAATAAGGACTAAGAAGTAGGTACTTATTTGATCCGTACTTTATATAGATATTTTCCCAATTACAAGGGTTGTTGCATGACTGATACATTACTTTACGGTAATATTTTCAGACCGGATCAGTGCATAAAACCTTAAACAAAATATAATTGTAAATATTAACCTATTAATATTATAATAGTGATTATATTATATATACAGTATTTAATTGATGGTAGGTATGGGAGTAGTATATATGCGAATATAACGAATGTCCCGATCCTGGACAACAATGTCTTATATATTATAATTCAAATGACGTTCAATACTCATAAATATTAATAAGCTATCCAAATATTACCTACTTATGTTACCTACTTACTAAGTAGATTAATTTGAATAATAAACTTTACTTTTCTTGGCATATACACATGTCAGTAATAAAACAAACCTAAACTATTGTAATATATCTACCCGCGGAGTTATAACTCCCTGTTATAGGTCAACTAAGAGGTCTTATATATGATTCAGATATTGAGTTTGGTACCTAGGTATTTATAAATAGTACACACTTTTTACAATTGTACATACCTATATATGGTTTATCACGGATAGTTTTTTAATAATGTAATGTTAATTAACAGTATAAACTGCAGCTAAATTGTTTGATTAAGTACGCCTATACAAATACCTATTTTATTATAAAACAATATAATCATTTTAAGTTTAATGCTTCAATAGTTGATTTAAAATTTAAATAATAAAAATACAATTTGTCAATTTATATTATATACATTGTAAAGTCCATAGGTATTAAACTAATATATATAGTCATATTATAATATGCTCTCTGATAGTTAAATGTTATAATAATTCATTTTAACATAATTCTTCATACAAATAAGTAAGGTAGATACTTTGTATTTAAAATCTATGGTAAAAATAATATTGGTAAAATATTTGGTTAAAAAATATAAGATATAAAATAAATATAAATATTTATGTAACCATACAGTTACCTACTTAAAAATCAATAAATTAATTAAATACCTTCCAACCAACATATTATATTAAATTAGTTTTTAATTATTATTGTTTTTGTTGCTAATCTAAATTGGAATAATACAAATTACAAGACCTTACTAGCTAATCATATTATTATTATACTACCCATATATTTTACAATTTACAATTCTAAGAAGACATCACTAAAACACGGGTACTGTACAGTGTACATAGCTTTGTAACATACTATATTTTTACTTTGGATTTATTACCCATCTACTTTTTTTTTTTTATTTAAAAACTTAATTTCAACTATTTCATAAACTTATTACTTAACTTATGTTTAATTTATTATTAATTGAAATACTACTTAAGTTTAAAAATCAATTGAAACTTATAATGTATACTTAAAATGATAACATAATATTATCTACTCATAGATTTAAAAATTGAAGGTTAACGGGTTAATTGTATTACAGTTTCGTGTTTTTGTATTATTTTACAATAAATTATAAGTTATTTCTTTTTAAGTACTTGTATAGTTGTATACTTAATTTTCATGGTCATTTTCTACTCATAAGTAAATAAGTAGTACTAAAGTTGTTTAAAGTTAAAAAGAAAATAACAAACCTATATTTAAATTTACGTTAATAATATTCCACTTACTTATTATTATTTAAAAACAATTGTCTAAACGAGAGTTCTTATGATTTTATTAATACAATTCAAATATTAAAAAACCCGTTAAGTAAGTAATTATTGCTGTGAAATTAGTATCGGATGTACCTCGTCATTGAGTAGATCACTTTATTAATCATTATCTAATTAATGATGGACAAAATGAAAGATTTGTCCACTGTTCAGTAAGGCGCGATTGAGAATACCTATACCATATTAGGTATATATTATGTTATTTTTTTGACTTATTGTTGTATTTTGTATTAGTGTATAATTACTTAAATAAATATTTTTGTATAATATAGTTCAAAGTTGAAAATGGCAACGTTGCAAAGTTTTTTATGTTCAATCGTGTAGGTTTTCTTATGTATTTCGATTTTCTGGATACGCCGACAAATTTTCTCAATCGTATATATCAAACCTGAATTCAATAATAAATCATTGTACGTAAACGATGAAAAAACTATTCTGAGCGAAAATAGTCCAACTTTTTTAATATAATCAAATAATTATTTTAATAATCTTATTACAATTTTAACTGAACATATTTTTGTAACTTTCTTTTAATTTATGACTATTTTTTAAAGTAGTTACTGTGGTTTTTATTTTTGTCCCTCAAGTAATAAACTATAAAGTAAATCCAATTTGCTACTAGAAACCACCCTCGAAGCTTAAAATCAAAGCATTTTGTTCTGCTAAAAATGTTAATAAACATCATTATAAAATAAAAACATTTATATTTCATTAAATAAACAATAATTTAACTCTTAATCTAATATCAAATTTATCACCACAATATACCTAATTAATCATGATGTTTATACAAGTGTATAACTATCACTCATCTGACTCAACCGCAAAATATTGTAAAATTATTATATTTTTATGATTTCGTATTTTAATTATTTAAATTTTATAAAGAATGATATATTATTTATAGGTACCTATAAGAAAACCAATAAAATATTATTGATTTAAGAGGATGTGCTACTCTATCTTAGGTATAGGTACTGGCTCATCAGAATCTATTTTGTTAGTTTAGGTAAATAATATCAAAGTAAATTGACTTAAATAATTTAAAGGTAAAATTCTTATCCATGTTATATAGTCAGCTATTTTAATATTTTAATTTTTAAGCGAGTTTGTTAAACCTAGGTTTCTGGTATAATAATAATTAATTATACAATCGTGTTTTTTGTAAAATATTAAAAATTAAAAGTACTTAATAGTTATCACTCCTTTTATTATTTTAAATGTATAAAAAAACCACAGAAAAAACAAGTAATATTATTAGCTTTAAATAGTATATTAGTTAATAAGTCAATTATACACTGAAATATTAACAGGTACCAGGTACCTACTAACAACTCAAAATGGATTCCGCTAAACGATAACTTGCTATATTATACGTTTGTAAAACAACATAAAATATGACCATAAGCATCACAACTATTTTTCAAAAAAAAAAAAAAAATTAGAATTCCCATTTCCGTAATTTCTGATCATTTGATTTCTTACGTTTATTTTACTTAATCCTTAGGTGGGTACTTATATAATCAATGTTCGTGTTTCACATATAATTAGCATTAATAGTTTTGATATACCTAATGGGTCTGCGTATTTTATATATTTTTAATTATTCAAACATACTTAATCGTTTAATAATCATGAATTAGTTATTTTCTAGTACGTTATTATAGAAAAAACTAGTACACGAAATAATATTATGTTTTTAACTTAAATAATTGAATTTATTTTGTATGATAAAATTTTATATTTATTATAAATTTTAATTTACGATAATTAATATTAATTTATAAAATATTATTTATTAATTTAATTTAATTTGCTACAAAAAATGAATTGTTTTTCATTCAAATTTTGTTTTTCCAATGTTAGGTAATATTTATAGTACCATAAATCATAATGCATAAGTTCGCTACTATATAAGTATTATATTATATTTTTTATAATACTATATTATCGATTAGAAATTATATAATCAATGATTAATAGTAGGTATGTTTGATACCTAACGAATGTACAATATAATATTACAATTTAAAATAACTATATATAGTAGTATAGTCAATCCTATATATTTTATATTATTATCATCTTATTAAGTACAAAAAACAAGGAATTCATTCTGCTATATTATAGATACTAGTTGTATCTATATGTAGTATGTTTCGAGTATACCTCGTTGGCCATTATAATGGATGTGTTAAATTTGATTTTAATGATTCAATATTTCAATAAACAATCATTGTTAACGAAAAATTGATTCTATATGAATGACAACTGCAGGGGACTAGAGCGTACTTAATGCAATCTTTTTCAAAGGTTACCTTATGTTATATTATAACGAGTATATTTTTAACTCGGTATCAGTAGACAGTTGTTTGAACTAATTTGTTCCAAAAAACATTAAATTTACTATAGTCTATTACCAGGGGCGTAAGTATTTCAAATATCTAATGGGGGAGGAAGAGGCGCATAAACAAAAAATTTAAATAAACCTAACCGTGTACTAGTCCGCGAAGAGTAAGAGAGGTTAATATTTTCAGTAATAAAAATTAAAAAGTATAAAATACAGGGCAAAAACTCATTTGAGCACAATTTTCGAACAATAGAAAATTTTTTTTGGAGAAATTTAATCACGTATGGGGTGTACATAACCTGCGTGCCTCTCTAAATGTCCGAATTGCAGATCATTAGTGATTACTAATGGTAAAACATCATATACTTAAACAAAATTTTCTTTCACCCTTTATAACTTTATAAGGCTTAAAACTTTCTGTCTAATCATAACCTAACCTCTTAGATTGATCAACAATTTGTTCACTATTATTCTAGAATTACAACATTTATTTGTTCATCGAAAATATCGAAAATTAAAATATCCATTTAAAATTCATTAAACATCCATTTAACAGTCTGTATTCTCAAAATGTTTTAATTATTTAATAAACAAGGTTTTCTTTTCGTGTTAAACAAATAGAGACCATTGTTAATATGCAGCCGCAATCGGAAACTTAACTAAAGTGTTTATGATATTTATTATAAATTATAAGATTAATCAATTATCGCTGAAAATGTTTAATAAAAATAGAGTAAGAAATATAGCAATAAAGATTAAAGCTTGTCCCACACTCCCACACGGCTCGTGTATTTGGGCGAGCATGGTAATCGCGATTATTAGGTACATTACTCACATTACTGATAGGAAACCACGATTTAAAATAAAAATTATACTTTAAGTGTATACGGACACCCCGTCCACCCAACGTTGTAGCTACAAGCTAGTTTTCCTTGTTCACAATTTTGTGCGCAAAAAGTTACCGTAAATTTAAAAAATATATTATTATGTACGCAAATAAATCTCAGCCAAGAAACTGTGAAGTTGGGGGGCTACGGACCCCACGTGCCCCCTTTAAATACGCCCCTAGTCATTACTGATAGCAGTGATAGGTAATAGGGCGTATGTAATTTGCGCCAAAAAAAAACCCCCAAAAATAAATATATATATCATTTGCGCCTCATCTAAAAATTTATTTTGGTAATTTGCGCCAAATAAAATTAAATAAATAAGCATTATGTAATCTGTGCCATCGTGTACGTATACTAAAATTGTAATTTGCGCCATTGTTCACCTTATTAAAATTATTATTAGCACCACTAATATTATAATTATAAATAAAATGTAAGTATATCATTAAAATAAACTCAATGTATATTAAATAAGTAAATTTTCGTTTAGTATATACTATTTTTGTAATATAACATAATTTTTTAAATAAAATATCTAGCTATTTATAATACCAAGGTTGCTCACCTTTTTTTATATACTTATAGCTTAATTACAAAACTAAGCCTTTTCTGTCAATTGTATTTTGTTGATAAATTGAATATTGTTGAAAATGTGGAGCAAATTACATATTCTATTTAGTTTTCTATCATGGTGCAAAATACCAAAATTAATTTGTATATAATATGCCGCAAAATACATGTTATATTTTTATATTTTGACGCAAATTACATACGTAGGTACTCAAATATAGGTACCTATTCGCGGCGCAAATTAGTAATTACAAGTAATAAAATTGGCGCAATGTTCCATCTCTCGAGTCTCGGGTAATATTTTCTTAAGTTTTCTCTTCTTATCGAATATATATTCCTAAATGACCATTTGCTAAAAACCATTTCACAAAAACACAAATCCTAAATGTTCGATTGCCAGTTTTATTACTAGGCTATAACTAGATTTATATACATATAATATATATATAATTATGAAGTATAAAAATTAAATATATAAAATAGTAGGTAGGTACTAGGTACGTTATGTTTATACTACCTACCTACTTTAGTTTGTAATATTTCGTACTTATTCTATTATCATGTGGTCATGTGGATGATACTGTACCGAGATAACGTGTCAGCGTACAATATTGATGACAATTTTTATTGTAAGACGACAAGCAGTAGTTATAAATTATTAGGTTATAATATAGGTAATAATTACCATCTATAATAAAGGAATTGAAAAGAGGATGTGTTATGTTTATATTACCTACTTTAAATACATACCTATCTTATATTTATTAATAATTATTATATGGACATTGGACGACGATAACGCATCGACAATTTTAATTTTATGTTGACTATACAGTATACACTGTCGCGGTGTCATATAATACTAAATTGCGATCGTCAATATTTATAAAGTAGTGTAGTACGTGTACTTAAAATATTTTAAAATATTTCAAATTTTAATATGAATTACGTGTACTAATAGTTATATTGGGAATTGGGATACCTATTTGTAAGCTGCATAGTAAACAGAGTACTGGCTAGGTGATAAGGATAACATATTCTGATCCATCACATGGACTATAGGTTTGGATTTATAAAATAACCAGAAATTGATCATTCTGTAAATCAAGAAAAATGAGCTGTTGAAATAAAAACATTTAGCTAAACCGAAAAGCTGAAGAACTTGCAGAACGTAACCTGCTCAAATCTTACGTGTTTAATTAGTAGATATATTATCTAGAGGAATTTTAATCAATTACCAGAATGAGAAAGTATAAAAAATAAAACAAAAATTAGTTTAAATATTTTTAAAACTAAAGGTATAAAATAAATTTTAAACATGTTTCAAGTTTATTTCTATGATTAAGTTTTTTTTTTTTAATTCATCATAATAAAACAACTAAAATCTTAATGAAAAAATCATTATTTTACGATAAAATATTAAATTTCTTCAAAATTGGATCTTTTTTTAACGCTTTTTAAAAATATTCGCTATACATTTTCTATAGTTTTTAACTTCTTTAAGGATAACCTAAAAAGAACTAAGCCATACCAATCACCATTTATTACATTTTCAAGATTTTTAACCAAGAAACAAAAATTTTAAGGATATAAATAAAAAAAGCTTACATACCTACCTATTCTAGTACTCGATGAACGTTATTAATGGATAAATTTTCATCTTATCAAACATTTCTAAAAATATTATGTATTCATTATTATCATTAATTGTTTAATAAATAAATATGTATTATTTATGTATTCTTTCTCTGCCATGTATGCATATTTAGTAGATACATTATGGGTATAAACTATAAATTGTATATTGTAAATAAAGAAAGATTAATATACTTTAGTTTAAAAATATTATAAATATCACAAGTCTCATTTTGTAGATTGAGAAACGAAAGTAAACAAATCGTTGAGTTTGTCTAATTGTAGAAACTAATTATTAAAATCTTCATATACTTATTATAGATATAAGTATATTATACCGTTAGTACCTATAAACATAATTTACCTAAAATGTATATTATAATAAAATCCCAGACTACAATGTTCTATGCTACTTTCATTAATTTAATTTTCTATTTACACCTTCGCTTGATTTTACATAATGGACTTAATCTCAACAATTTCTGCCAGCTTCAAGTCGAATCTATATGATATACCTACCTATACTATACAATATATAGTTTGTATATTCTCATTACAATTTATATTTTCACTACAATGTTAAAATGTAATATAATATACCTATAATTATTTATTATAAATTGAAATAGGTACTAAGCTAGTAACTAATTATCATATTTTTATAATCCACATCTGCATACAAATTACAAATAGTATAATCATATAGTAAGTAATAAATAATGTCAATATTGAACATAAGTAAGTTGCATAAAGTTCATTTTCTCTATTTCCTTAATATTTCATAAATTAGTGTTTTAAACAATCATAATGTTAATAATTGTCTTAATTACCTATGGGTTATTCATCTTGTATAATATGTTTTTAATCATGAAATATGTAGGTACCTATATCGTAAGATGTAAGAATACTTAATCTGCATTCAATCGAATCTTTATTTATATACAAATTATATAATATGTTTTTTTCTTTATCAGAGCTTTTTTTTATTTATATTTTATAATGAAAATATTAGCAAAATTTTATAAAATATAATAAAAAAATAACACTTTTCCTTCATTGCACGGTATTTTCATTCAAGCCAACGATAAGTTCAATTATAATACTTATAATTAAAAAAATGTTAGGCAATACAATTTACATTTATAACATGAAATGTTCTCTTCTCGTACTATACATTTGATAGCTTCATTCGATGAACATATACTATTTTACGTTTGAAAGGTGAAGGTTATAAGGTCAACGTTTTTGTTAAATATAGCACTCAAATTTTAAAAACAAATCTCTTGATTTTCTTACATAATTTAAAATTTATTTCACTTGTATTTGTAATAAATTATACAATATTACTGTGTTAATGATAAATGATAATAAATTTAAACTATTTTCTCGTATTCGTATTAAATTTGATAGTATAGAATTTATTTTTATTCCAGTTCAGAAAATATTGAAAAGTATAACACATACCTTATATATTAAAATTGATTTAAACAATATTAACCATATTATTTATAATTAATTACCCAACCATTTTTATTTTTTAGTAGGTACCTATCCAATTAAAATGTAAAATTGGATCTATTTTTATAACGACAAATTGTCAATGTAGTCGAACATACGTTTGAATCAAATTACTACTACATTAATGGTAGTTGAACATATTTGGTATCTACGATCTACCTATTATTTTCTAAATAATTATATTTTTCAATAGTTATATTGCTTATGATTTAATAATAAAATATTTTTAAAAAATCTATCGTCACATTACAAAAAAGTGCCTATATAAATGTTATGCCAATTTAAAATAAAACGGATCTAAAACAATAACAAGTACATATAACAACTGATTAAAAGTTTTAATAATGTAAAAAAAATATTTAATGTAAAAACGTTATTAGTGAACTTATTAATTTATTCGTTTTGTGAAAAGTCAAAATATACATGCAGAATGATGCTACACATCAAACTAACGTCCGCAGATCGTTAAAAATATAATTAAAACTTCGTTAATAGTGGCTAATATTAAAGAAAAAATACATTATTTATATAAGATAGATAGGCATAGCCTACTCGTATATACTATATTTAAAATACTTAAATCGCTAACTGCAGAAAGGTAACAATTCCTTTTTTATCAATTTTAATTGTAATAAAATTTTACGTTAACTAGGTACCTACGTGTATATACATCGTTTATTGCAGAAAGGAGATAAATCCATGCGTCCAAACATCTAAAAATACTAAAATAGAACTTGAAAATAACAGTTTACAACAGAAAAGGTAGGTAGATGTCCATAATATATCGTTTTTTGTTTCTCCTGAAAAGTTATAAAAAGTGGACTTGTCTTCTTTCTGCAGTTAGCGATTCATATACATTCAAGTATATAAAAATTAAAATAAACTAATTGGTTGGCTCAAATTTATCTTAACTTTTGCAACAAATATTTTGATAATAATATACAGATCGAATATTTTATGTTAAATAAATTAGAAAGATTTTATATTATAAAAATACATGTTTTTATAGGTATTACCTAAAAACTAATGTTTAAAAATTCTGAAGCTTTAAATAATCCTATAATTGAAATTATGTACATTTTTTGTTAGGTTATAGGTTAGATTGGGCAATATTATATTAGTATGAAAATGTATAACCTAACAAATCCCACCAAAAAAATTATTTTTTATGTTCGAGGCTGAATTTAACCATCAAAAAATATAATTATATATTCAATGTTTACTAAATTGCAGTTAATATAAGTAATACCAAAATATACTAAATTACCAATAAGTACAATTAATAATATATATATACCTACCTAAATTTTATGCAGACTAAATAGTCCATCGTTGTAATCGTTCTATTGAATATAGGTACATACTTATTACTTATAAGCTATAGGTAAATTCTAATACTACTATATGACGAATTCATATTGCATAGTACAATAAAAATATATAGTACATAATTGATTATAATATTATAATATCTAGGTGTTTTAGACTTAATTAACTGATTTTAGGCTTTAGCATATTTGTAACTTATATAATTATAGTAGTATATAATAAAGTGTAGGGGTAACTTATATTTCAACCAAATTAATTATTTATCATGGTAAATAAAAAGTGTACACATTTAAAGTAATTTTATTTTCCTAGCCCGTTATATTAATGCACCCTACAAAATTATGTACCTACCGTATCAATTGAACTGGCGCAGGCTCAATATAACCTGTCCAATGTCGGGCTGCGTAATTTCTATACCTATTAGAGTTGTAAGCCCGACAGGCTTGTTAAATATTGTCACTGTCTGTATATTATTATATATTGTAGAATTCGACTATTCGAGTATTCGACATAAATGATTAATTATTGGCAAGTACCTAAACTATATAAAAAAAATTTAAACTTTGGAAAATAATTGTCATTGCTTTTTAACATCATGAACTTTATTATGAACTTTTTAGCCTTTGCTAAACAATTTAATATTTGCTATACAGTTTAACACAGTTTCAAAAACTTATTTTAATTTCTAACATGAAAGTGAGTTGTAAATATTTAATATTTACAACGGAAATTTAATACATAGGTACTCACGTTTTTATCTAGGTATTAATTATTATGTAATTTCATATTTTCATGAATTATTACTTTGTCGATATTTAAGAAGAAAATCATTATTTATGTAATTAGTTTAGATAATTAATATTTATTAAATAATCAATAATAATATTATCAATTCATACAATTTGTTTTATTGATTTAGGGAAGGCAATGATCCAGAAGACTATAGCAAAATTACGTACAAAAAGCTTTTAGAAGAAGTATGCCGGTTTTCAAATGTATTGAAATCCAAAGGTGTAGTTAAAGGTGATCGTGTTGCAATTTATATGCCAATGGTTTTTGAGATCGTGATTGCTATGTTATCGTGTGCAAGAATCGGAGCAGTTCACTCTATTGTAGTAAGCTTTAAACGATTTTATAGGTTATATGGTTGGCCGACTAAGATATTAGTATATACCTACATAATACTATAATAATAAGATAATACATTACATGCAGACTAATAATTTATATTTATAGAAATGTTAGAATATTGATATTGGGTAATTTGTATACAACCATATAGGTAAACTAAAATATAACATACAATATAAGCAAGTTGCAAATTCAATTGATAAACGTTAGGTTGGATTATGATAAGTAAGAATGTTAGATCCTATCCTTAGCTAAAAAAGAATAAGTACCTATATAATATAACCATATAAGACGATCGACAGCTATTATAATAGACATTATATATCTGTTAGAATCACTCCATTGGTAAACTGTATACAGTCTATCAAATATACCAACCTGCTATGAATCAATTCGATAATATTGATTAGTCGTTGGTAAGTTACTCGTTATTTACATACAAATATTATCTTCATAATATATTGCTAGGTAGGTATAGTACTATAGTAAATAGTTGGATGGTTCCTATGTCAAAACATCCAAATCAAAATACTCCATATTCAATAGATATTTTGATGTTTGTCGTTTGATATAATAATATTTAAATATTACCATATTTAGTAGGCTTACCTACATAGTTAGTTAGAAATCAGCTGTTGCCTGTTGAAAACCTATAATAGGATATAGCTAGGTTATATAAGGTATCCTATTGTATCTAAATAGTAACAGAAGGATGTAGGTTGCTGTGTTAATTTCACCCATGAGTAAGTTATACGGATATCAAAGTGTTCCAAGTGTAAATATCTGAAGTATAGCGACTAATCAATTTATATATATACAAACCGAATATATTAAATAGAAATTTTATTGTACTATTATGTGAAGAATTGTTAGTTGTCACTACACAAGTAGGTATATTCGATCTAAAATTAATACCTATTGATAATTATTATTAATTAAGTACCTATCCTATTATATCTAGGTAAATGAATATGAGTATCTCTATTATATTTACATTCAACTCTAAGTACCTATATAAAATATATTATTTCAAAAGTCAAATTTAAAAGACTTAGGTACTAGATATTTAAATACTTCAAAGATTTTCATTGATATGTATTTTTAAACAATACCTAGGTACTCAATATAATTAATAAATAATTTTAATATTAGTTTTAATTTTATATTACCTTATATTATTTTAATTTGCTCTCATAGTCTATGAACTATAGAAATTAATAAATAATAATAACTCAATAAAGTTGAATAACTCATGAGCTTATATTTTTGACTATTAGTTCGCAGGATTTTCATCTGATTCGCTAGCAGAACGTATGGCTGACTGTAAGTGCAAGGTCCTTGTGACTGCTGATAGCGTATACAGAGGAGACAAGTTGTTAAACATTAAAAGCCTTTGCGATATTGGTAATAAATTATGATACATGTATATTAATTTAATTTAATTTTAAATAAATATATTTTTTTTTCACATTATAGCAATGGAAAAAGCCAAAAGTTTTGGCCACGAAGTTTCAACGTGTATTGTAGTTCGTCACTTACCACGTCTTCACAGATCCATAAATACATCTAATGGTACAAATGGATCGAACTCCGACATAATAGATTTACACTCTGATGTAGGTATCTAGGTATATGCTATAATAATTATTCTATTACATAATAATCTGACGTTCTTCCGACCATAGCGCAATTTAGAAGTATTGTAGTGTTTAATTTCTCCTTACTATTGTTTTGTTTAAAACAATTATTTATTTCATTATTATTGATTTAATAATTACATTTGTTTGACCCCTGTTTCATGTATACCTATAATTTCTAGAGCTTCACACGGACTTGACCTACCTTACCCGCACAGTCAGGTTTTAATGGTTAGAAACTTGAACCAGAAGTTCGAACACTGTTCGAGTTTCCGGGCTTAATTAAAAATAATAATACTATGATCGGATCAAAATCAGACTTCTAATAAAATAATTCGAATGGTATACCAAATTATTATAAATTCATTTTGGATTGGGTTAGTCAAGGCCGTAGCCAGAAAAATATTTTGGGGGGAGAGTTAAGTATAAATGTGTTATGTTATGTAATAAAATATGAAATTCTAACTATTCAGTCTTATTTCAAAAAAAAATTCGGGGGGGAGGGGGGGGTTGAACCCTAAAACCCTCCTGGCTACGGCCTTGGGGTTAGTGTTAGTCACAAGATATTTGGTATAATATACGTAGTTAATTTTTGGGATTTTCTAGCCGACTGTATTTTCGATTAGGATTGGGTCAAAATTAAGTATTTATATAATTTTTGTGGTTTCATATGACTAATTTTCATATTTTCGTATCGAATTTTATTGAGTATAACTTAGAATTTCCGTCGGGTTAGATATAGCAGTGGTCTAGTAACTACGTTCTACACCACAAATTGCATCATTGCGATTATCGAAAAATGATGTAGAAAACCAATACCTAATATGGATCTTGTATTTAGGTACCTTGGACTGATGGACGAGATTATTGGTGGCATGATGAGATGGATGATGTAGAACCCTCTTGTTATCCAGTTTGGGTATCTGCAGAAGATCCACTATTTATGTTATATACAAGGTTAGTATAGATACATATATAAGTACATAATTTCAAAAAAATGTTCATAGTTTTGAGCAAGATTGTGCTTATGGTTTTATTAATGAGACAATGAGTAGAATAATTAAAAAACTACTGGTGGTTATATTTTTTTAATTCAGAAGCTTTGAATTATTTTAATGTTAATAATTGATCGAATGATCGAATAATTTTATATTAGGTATCTAGGCATCTAGCTATTCATATTAAACGAATAAGTTATAGAACTAGTTATTTTATGACCAAATTTGTATTAAACACAACAGTAAACATATGAACAAATAAATAAATATACTTAAATGATGAACCTAGTAATTTTTTTCTAAATTTTAAATATATTATTATTATTTTAAGTGGTTCGACGGGAAAACCAAAAGGAGTGCTTCATACAACTGGTGGTTACTTATTATATGCAGCTACCACGTTCAAGTATGTTTTTGATTACCATCCAGGGGATATTTATTGGTNCTGCTGATATTGGTTGGATCACTGGCCACTCTTATGTTGTTTATGGACCCTTAGCAAATGGGGCAACTTCAGTTATGGTAAGGGCTTTTTCGCTTTTTTCTCATTATTAAGTGCATCAAGAGTATAATTATTAGAAAAAAAAATAATATTATTTTAACTTATAAAATTGAAAATGTATTTTAAAAAATAACTAAAAAAAAAAAAAAAAAAAAAAATAGAATAACGTATATTTTTTTTAAATTTTAGTTTGAAGGAACACCATTTTATCCAGATAATGATAGATACTGGTCAATTATCGAAAAATACAAAGTTACACAGTTTTACACAGCACCGACAGCTATTCGTGCACTAATGAAGTTTGGAGAAGAACCAGTAAAGAAGTATAGACTTAATTTAACAACTTTTTTACTTTAAATATTAATTCAATTTTGTTTTTAGACATAATCTTGATTCACTTAAAGTATTAGGTTCAGTAGGTGAACCAATAAACCCGGAAGCTTGGTTGTGGTATTACCAAAATATCGGTAAAGAAAGGTGTTCCATAGCAGATACATTTTGGCAAACTGAAACAGGAGGGCATGTTATAACTCCACTCCCAGGTTGTACACCAATGAAACCCGGATCGGCAGTAAGTGTATAACTATACAACTAACCAGATCATTCCAAACAACTACCAAGTAATTCATTGGTGTTTATAGTCATTTCCATTCTTTGGTGTTAAACCAATCCTATTGGATGAAAGTGGTAAAGAAATTGAAGGAGTTGGCGAAGGATATTTAGTGTTTAATAAACCTTGGCCTGGTATGATGCGCACATTATTTGGAAATCATGAAAGGTACCAATCAGTTTACTTCAGCAAATTTCCAGGATACTATTGTACAGGAGATGGTAAATTCAAATTAATGTTTAAGCTACAAAGTTTATTTTTTACAAGAGAGTAATTGACATTTCATAATAGGTGCAAGAAGGGATGAAGATGGATATTTTTGGGTGACTGGTAGAGTAGACGATATGTTAAACGTATCTGGGCACTTAATGAGCACTGCTGAAGTAGAATCTGTACTCACTGAACACCCAGATGTGTCCGAAGCTGCAGTTGTATCCAGACCACATCCAGTAAAAGGAGAGTGTCTTTATTGTTTTGTTACTCCTAACCATGGTGTAGCTTTTACACCAAAACTTTCATCTGAGTTAGTTAAAAAAGGTAAATTTGAAATAGTCAATTTGAATTGAAGCTTAATTCAAACTATCTAGTTAATATTTATTAGTTAGCTACACAAATAAAATAACTGTGCTTTAGTGAGGGAATCAATTGGGCCTTTTGCTATGCCGGATGTTATTCAACATGCACCAGGTCTTCCAAAAACTCGGTCTGGAAAAATAATGAGAAGAGTTTTACGAAAAGTAGCAGTCAATGACAAAGAAGTGGGTGACATATCAACACTAGCTGACGAACATATAGTTGAAGAACTGTTTAAAAACAGACCAGAAAAAGCATAAAAAGTTACCAAAAAAATAATAATATTGTTTGGTTCAAACATGACCTACATATCAAATTGTGAATTTTTTGTCTAAGTCCTGAGTAGTATGTAATCAAATAAATTGTCTTAAACAATTAATTTAGGGTGACATATAGATACTCGTGATTTATTATAATGAATATTATGCACTTATTCTAACAAAGTGATGCTCACTACCATAACTAATTGAGCTCATCTTTATTATAAGTGAATTATATTCAATACTCATTAGTTAACAATTGCTTATAAAGTTATAAGTTTGACAACTAGTGTTGTCAGTTGTTAAGTTTATTATTATGTTTAAACTAGTTATACAAAACTTATTATGATGATAAAAATCTGCTTTCTTAATTTTTTAATAAGAGCAATTATATCAACATAATATAAATGTACCTAAACGATTACAGTTGTAGTATTATAAGTGTTACTGTTATAAGATAATTATTGCATGGACGATTAAAATGTAAGAATCATTACCTAACTTATATTAACCATATTTACTAAGTACCTAATCCTCTCCAGCAATGATATTTACAATATGAAACTGAAAATAAATACTTATCTATTTGTAGAATGTCAAATGTATACCTATATATTATATATATTATATATTACTCTGTAAGCTATAAAGATATTATATTATACTATGTTTATGTACAAATTTTTCCATTAAGAAATCAAAATGCAACAAATGATATCAAACTAAAGCACAAACCATTTATTTTTATTTTGCGACGCCATTTGTATTGTTAATTAAAATATGCTTACAGGAATGAATGTCATAAAATTAAAATTTAAGAGTATCACATAGGTACACTTATGTAACACATACATATCATTTTAAAAGTTATTTTATAACAGTAAAAATTGTTAATTATGTTTAATCTATATTGTATTGTAATTTATAACCATTATTCTTATATTATTTGAATAAATAAAGAAAAATTATTAATACAAAAATTGGTACAAAATCTTAATTTATTCATGAATTAAATATTGAGCTATTATTTATTTATTTAAATTATTAATACTATCAGTTTTAATTAAATCTCCATAGTACAATGTTTTTGAGTTCAGTATATTGTTCAAGTAATTACTTTCTATTTCGGCTAAATTTCCTTGGCCAGCTAAAGAAATACACTAAACAATAAAATAGTTTTAATTAATACACTTGTTAGGTAATACAAATATTGACATAATATATAGGTACATAATATTATAATTATTACATAATCCAAAAATTATCAGAAATAAATTGAAACAAAAAAAAATTGCTCTTATGTAAAGTATATCTATCTCCCTATAATAGACAAACAAAAAATGTATGGACACAAATTAATAGATAAATAAATAAACTAATTTATTAATTTAATAAATAAATTATAAATAGATTTTCAAAAGTTATCACTTTAACAGGTTATAACATTTACCAGCATTAATATTTGAACTAACAACTAAAAACCAAAAAGAAGTGTATCTGGAACTGAAAGGTGTTTAACATGTTGGGAACCCAGAGTTGAATTTAAATATTTTCA
>VUJU01002926.1:0-31348 GCA_009835225.1 Aphis craccivora | reverse complement strand
CGTACTCCGTAAATACAATATTATTATTAATGCGCATTTGTCTCGTTTTCACTCTCGTCTCCGTGTTCGACGCGCGGTGTGACGGATACGCACAGCTATAACACAGTAATAGCGTTCGTCTGTGCATGTGTTCAACTCAAACGTCAATACATACCACCTACCATCTATATAAACGTTCTCTAATATTATTAATATATAGACACACACTCGCACGCACTGCGCCTCGCAGGGCACACAGAGAGGACGCCTCCGGTCCCGGTACAGTTATCTTAGAGTTTAATACCGACATACAGCCCCGGAATATGCGAGCATGCAGGATCTAGATGTGTGTATATGTATTAATTATCAAAAGTGGGGTATAATCAGTGCAAATATTTCGGGATGTATGCATATATAGATACTATCTCGGCCCACCAAAAACGTATAGAGTCGTTCGGGTGCTCCATTTCGGTTTATCTCAAAAGCGTGACAAGTTTTCTCATCCGTGATGATGTGTCATTTCAAAAACGTTTCACGTCGTCGCACAAAAGGTCTAATCACAGATATATACTAATATATTAGTATATATCTGTGGGTCTAATGCACAAGCACGGCGATATTATATATATATATATATATATTTGAGTTCGCAGAGTTCCCTTTTATTTAACGAATACTGCAGGTATATAACTCAAATGTATACTTGCCGAGCGACTTACCCCATCATATAACGATATCGATTTTATAAAATGTCAAAAAATAAAATCGCCGTAACACACAATAGTTAAGTTATAAATAAAGTAAATATATTATATTGTATATACGTCATTACACATACATGTATAATACACACACATACAAGTCAAGAGAAAAAAATTGTGCTTATTTGTTTTATTCAATAAATATTGTTCAACTGAAATTTCAATGGATTGAATTGGGAAGCGAAGATGAGACCATTGATGTTGCCCATAATAGTTTATACGCTCTACACACTAATCGCTTTTCACTGAAGTTATTAGGATACCTACCTACTATAGAAAGATAGAATTCCGTTAGTGGGTTGCTTCAATAAAAATATTAATTTTTTCTTTATTAAATTTAAACAGATAACATTGTTCTTGAACGCCGTGAATCAATATCAACCAACCGTGAATGTGATTGGTTTTTACGAAATCAACAGAGGATTGCTTGGCTCGGTGAGTGGAAGAGTCATTGATCAAAGATCACCATCATACGTATTATAAATATTTTATTTTCAGATTTTATCCTTACTTTTGACGTACCTAATAGTTCTCATACAACTGAATTCTTCGTTTACTACGCCGAGCACTGTAGAAGACAACAACAACACTATAATGACATAACTGGAATGTGACACATTTATTTTGTTCTTAATAAGAAAAATATTTATTGTTACTTATTTTAATATTTTTATTTATTTATTTATTTTTTTTAGAATTATATTTCCAATTTCTTATAATTAATATACTTATAAAATAATCACATGTAAAATAAATATCGTGAATAAATAATTAAAATAATTTTATAATGGTGATTTTTTTTTTTTTATCAATTTACTAGGTATAACATAATTTTCATTGACGAAGGTAAGTGTTCAAGAGGTTTTTTATGTGATTCGATGGATCCGCAACATTCAAACCTGGAATAAAATAAATACATTTGTTTTTTAGACAACACAATAGCCAATTAAATACTATAAATAAAAGACTAGATAAAATATAATACAAAAGTATGTTTTATGATATTTTTGTTAAAGGGATTAGTTATGAATAAAAAATGAATATTTAATAAATTGTTAAAATTAAGAAAAAAATGATTTTAAGTTTTAATATTTATAAAAGCAAAGAAAAAAACGTTTAATTAATTTAAAAAAAAATTTAACACTATTTTAACATATTTTTACAGTTGTTATAAGTTAACAGGTTGAAAATTCAAAAAATGTTAATATATAAATATTAAATACCCAAAACCCATGTAATAATATACTCTTCAGAAATGTTTAAATTGTATCAAATTTACATATCACTGTTATAAAATACTGATGAAACTTAGTTTTCAACATTTAAACATCAATACTTTTTTATTGTATTACTTTTTTTTTTCAAAATAATATTATTAGAAATCATTTTTTTATTTTTAGGCAAACCATAACTCATATATATTATCATTATTTTACTTAGAATTTAAAATTAGTTTAATATAAAAATATATGTACACATATCTATCTATGATCTATCTCACTACTTTATAATTAGACAATGGATTCGAATGCTGCATTTTTTTCTGAATGTCTGAAAACATTGCTTTCCAAGCACAACATTCATTTCATACATCAAGGAATTAAAAACTTAACTTTAATTTTACATTTTAAAGGCTTTTTTTTTTGCTTTTTAGAACATTTTTTGGTATTTTTAGTGCATTTTTTGTTATAATATAGTCATTGTTATATAGGAATGGATAAAATTCGATAAAAATTTAGTTAACATTCTTTCTAAAAGAATAAAAATAAATATTTATTATGTTTTTACCTATCAGATAAATGTGATGAATGGCGAAATTATTGTTGACACGTGTAGACACTAAGGTATATACATACAACGGAAGTTGTATGTTCAAAAATTTTCAGGGTAAAAAGAATATAGATAAACTAGATAATGATGTAAATTATACGAATAATTAATAATAAAGAATAACAATTTGTATAAATATAATTTAACTAATTTTTCTAAGTTAAAAATAATTTTATGAGCATTCTTTTAGTGTATTTTTTAAAAAAAATTCTGTTATAAGTGCAATAAATTGTATTTTATTTTTGGTTTTTTTGAACATTAAAATCTGTTTTTATATATAATATATATAACAAACATTATCTTACTTGCAGCATCACAAAGTTCTTCAAATGAGGTGCAAGGTAAGAAATCTACACTTAAAGCATTCATCATCATTTCTGAAGATTTGAGCAGCATCTCATCATTATGACGAATATAATCAGCTAAACTTACTGACCAACTTTTACTTTCAGTCACCTCTACGGTCTGTAAGTAATACATAAATATAAATATCAGAAAATTACATTATACTTATAAAAAAAGTTACTCATTACCTTGAAATAACATTCATACATCTTATTGATTAATACAAAGAACATAAGAGCTGATTTGTAAGCAGTATAATCATGAGGAGTCAAAGGCACAGAGCGTACGTTGGGTGCTATAGAAGAATTGGTATGATGAACATGAGCCATCAATATTACTCTATTCAAATGTATTAAACGATTTGTCAACATCCATTTTGAGTATGGAGTCAACATAATTGCCAATGTAAGATAGTATAATGGACCTTCAGTATCATAAAAAGTATCAATCAACTGATCTGCAGACTTTGGTTCTAGGTATGTGTTTAAATTACGTTCCTCTGCAGTGGATCGTCTAGTCCTAAATATATACATTCATTTTAAATACAACTATAAAAAAACATATAAATAATCAAACTGAACTTTACATACGTGTTAATCACATATAATGCCATTTGCATGAGGTATGGAACTAGGTTCATATTGGACTGAGGTCCACCTCCTCCTGTGTCTTCGTGAAAGCTCTTGGCTTGTGCAAATCTGTATAAAAGTAATTTGAGATCATGCACTGTTTGCATGTAACTTATATCTCTTTGGCCAGTAGCTTCTTGTAAATATGAGTTATGTCTAGCTAAGCAATTTGCATATGCTGATTCGGCAACTGAAGGACCCCACATTGGCAATAAACCATTACATTTTGTGTTTGCATTTTGTAAAGCTGCCGATTCCCATTCATCTCTTACCCTTGCAAGTCTACAAAATACAATTCAAAAAATAGAACAATTTAAGTTTCTTTATAAAAATAAATTATATTTTAATGTTATTATTTATTGGTCAATAGTGACTAGAGAAAACACTGTCAATCTGTCTATTGGGCAATGACTTTCATTAGGCATACATTTATAAACACATATTTTTATGTATGAAATTAATATATATATATATATAAGTATAGTCATCAAATAAACCAGACTAATGTAAATAAGACAACTATGGAGTATTAATAGTATTATAATATTATATTGTAAAATGTATAAAATTTAAATATTTGTTAACTGTTCAGCAGCTAAAATTAAATTAATTATAATTATTTATAAGATGTCTAAATATACTTAAGACATACACAATTAAATTGAATTATTTGTTTTTTTATATATATATATATATATATATATATATATATATATAGGTGGTGCGTAGCTAGAAATTTCTAAGGGAGGTTGTTATTCAAAATTAATTGACAAAATTGATTACTTTACGTATATATAAATATTTCACAAATATCATATAATATCGATTTAAGATAAATCGTGCTTATGATGCATCTTTAACTTGATAAAACATATTAACCACAGCTGACGGAGGGGGGTGTTACTATACCTGTAACACCCCTCTGGCTACGCGCCTGATATATAGTATATAATACTACATTTTAAATTTAAAAACTTCATCAAAATATCAAATAATTAGTATTAAGTACATTTTCTCTAATTTATAACCTAATATTTTTCTATGTTTGAGTTAATATATATTTATTTTTGATAAATATGCATAATCATTGTAACACATAAACAACTTAGAATAAAAATATTGACATCATAAAATATTGATATACAACATTAAGACTTAGATTTATTGATTATATAAAGACGATTTTTTTGTTTCAAGTTAAATAATATCATATAATTTAATTCTATAAAATAAGGTAAAATAGTATTTTTTTAAACATTGCTTACCTAACTGCAGACATGTGACAGTCAAAATGAACAACATTAAAATGTGTCACAGTACTGTACCCAATGGTTTTGCGAGGTTTAACTTCATGTTCTTCAACAACACACCTCTTGGTAAATGTATATATACCTAATACTTTAGTTGGTTGGAATTTATATCCTTCACGACAAATGACACACACTAATCCAGTCTCTTCTCCTAAATCTTCTACTTGTTGCAATAATGAAGTTTCAGCAGTTACTTGACCTTTTTCATTAGTACGCATTCCTAATTGTCCAAGTTGCTTTTGTCGCATCGCCATTGCTAATCGTTTTTTCTCAGCTTTAGTTTGTTCACGAACTTTTTCTATTTTTTCTGCCATTTTTGGATTAGTTTTTAATGCTTCTAATAAATTTTCTGCAAGAGATCCAACATGTTCATCTGATGACACTTGTTCTAAACAATGTACTGTATGAATACAGTCATCAGAAACAGCAGTCTAAAATTATTATAAAAAAGAAATTAAAAATATTTTTGAAATAAAAGTTGATAAAAAAAAAAAAAAAAATTATAAATAATTAGGCTATATTTGTGTTTGGTTAAACATATTGTTTTTCTAGTACTTCTTTATGTTTTTAGAAACCATTAGAGATAATTAAAATATGACCTTTTGAAGGTACCAGCTAGATAATATTGCTGATTAAAAGGGACTTTAACATATTTGGTTCTAACAAGAGCAGAACAAAATAACAACAAAACATCATTATACAAATAATACATTAAAAGCTTCTTAGCTCAGAATCTAAAATGTCTCAAATGTTCATTAAATACAATTTAACTATTATAGAAACAACGTACAATTTTTAATTTGTAATAATTTAATAATATACCTGAGTTGGTTCATGGCCATTAGCTAATCCAGTCCAAAATCTTAAAATATATTTTAACGAAGGTTTAGAAATGAATTCTTTCCATTCATCTTTATCATTGTTTTTGTTTAACGTTGATTTTACTGTGGGTGCATGGCGCTACAAAGTAAGTAATTATTATAAAATGTCACCTGAATTTATAAACTGCAAATTATACTCACTGATATATATTGGATGACATTATTAATAACCCCAAGGGAAAGGATATAATCTTTTAATGTATTTCCAAGTGAATTATTTTCAATACCATACGTCAAATCACAAAACAAATTCATCTAAATATATTAACATAAATAAATTATTTATTTTTAAATTGAATATGTTAGTTATCAATAATAATACTACCATTTGTTCATCTTGAGCAGAATGGACATCATCAAATTTTTCAAAATCAGAAATTACTGAAGCAAAATGATCCATGAGAATAATCATTTTAGCTTTATTATTGTATGTAAGGGCAGCTAAGACACGAGTTAGATGCTGAACAATTGTATAACGAGCATTTGATGCACAGTGTAGAAGATACCGAATATGATCATCAGGGCCAAATGTCTCTGATAGTTTAGCAAACGTTTCTGGGCCTTTGGAAGTAGCTTTTGATAGAATAGTTTCCAAGATCTATTTATTAAATTAATAAATTAAAGAGTATAACAGTATATTATACTATGTATAAATGCAATATTTACATTTAAATTTTACTTACGTCAAGAGTTTGTTCAGTTAGTGATGTATTTGACAAACCATCAGCTTCATTACTTAAACATAACTCAAGTGTATTAAGAAGAATTGGTATAGATCCTAGCATAGGTTCAGTTAATATTTCTTGATTATGTTTCACTTTAACACAAAGTCCCAGTAATTTAAGAAGTACTTGGAGGAGTGGACGTGACCTTGATAGGTCTTTAATTGTAGATAGACGATACATTAGAACTCCTAAACCACGACATTCTGCCATAACATTTGCCATTTTATATACTTCTTCGTTATTGACTTCTTGATCAGATTTGGCATCCAACGTTTCAATGAATTCCTCGGTAGCATCTCCCAATAATCCTCTCATGCGATAAACAATATGCATGGCAGCTTCATTGTCCCCGCCTTCTGGCAACCAAATCTTTTTGTATACCTAGTAATGAAAAAAAATACAAAAACATTAAATTATAATAAAATACTTTCAATATAAATTCATACTATAATTCATTATAAATACAATGTTTTACCTCTTTAACTGGCAGATCTAGGCTGATAATCTTATTGTTAACCAAAAGTTCCATGCCATTATCATCCTCCAGAAGAGCAACCAGTTCACAATCTTGACAAATTTTGTTTTTTACATCTCTCATCAGGGGTCCAAGACCAGATTCGTTACAACTATATGGATTACCTAACATTCGACCCTATAAAATAATAATTAACTAACTTAATTTTTTTTCAATAAAATCAAATATATTTTTACTAATTTAATTTGTTGAAAATTTAAATTATGGACTACCTATAATAACATTATATTGGTATTACAGGACAAGAACATAGCCTCCCTGGTTATACCCATATTACTGAATTATAAAGTATAAGAACCAATACAAGACTTAGTTCTATTATATTTTTATTAAATAATTGTAAATGTACACTCTATTAAATCATTAAATGTTATAACACTTACTTGCAAAAAGTCTTCTTGTTGAGGATCTTTATCTAGATTCATATAAAATTCCCCAACATCATTTTCTTCTGGATATATAATTGAACATAATCTTTCAAATACAAAAACTGGAGTACGAACATCTTGTATATCACATTTTTCTACAGTTTCTACACAAATTGCCATAAATGCTTTTGATTCTGTTTCTGTTCCACACGTCATTTCTTCAAGAAGATCCAAAAGTTGAGATTGTGTTTCATCAATTAGACGTGTTCTTTGAACAACTAAACGGCGGAGAGAGAGATATCCATTTAAAATAGCGCCTACAAGTCTTCCTTTGTATTGTTGTTTAATGCTCTCAACTTCCAAAAATGATGCCAACAATCCAGTTAAACTTTTTAAGACAAATCCTTGAGCTAAATCTGAAGTCAATGTAGTTTCTTCTAAATGATGCAAATATTTTATTTCTTTTGTAATTATGTCAGATATCATAATAAGAACTCCTCGTAATGCTAAATACTGTTTCCAAGGGGTTTGCTGAATAAGATTTTGATATAAACCTAAAAATTCAGCACAGTTTTCGCCTGCGTTTCCCAGTTCTGTTAAAAAACCTGTCAGAAGATCTAAAATCTAAAAACATTACAGATTTAAATTTAGAGTTGAAATGACTAACAAGTAACAGTTTAGTAAGAAAACTTACCTCTTTTTTCCTTTCTGGTACTTGAGCAATACCCTCAAATATCGCACAAGCAACTTGTCTTAAAAGACGTGTACTCGAACAGAATAAGAAATGCTTTAGCCAAGAAGACTCTGTTAGGTGGAATGGCTTTGCAATATCTCTTAAAGAATATAATCTCCATTTTTTAAAATATTTAGAAGCTAAATAATATTTTCTGATTTCATTCTAAAAATATTAGAAAAATACATAACATTTAATTCAACCATAAAGCATTACCTATTATATTAATAATATATTACGTATTTGAATAAATACAATTTCATTCAATTAATCTTTACTTTTAAACACATTTATTTTTATTAACAGTAATAAAATGTAAAATGATAATACACAAAATATAATATTTTAATGATAAAATATAAATGTAATTAATAATATAATAAAAATTAAATGAATTGATTGACACTAATTGATTGATCAAAAAAGATACATAGTAATCTGAAATATTAACCAACTTAATTTTTCATTAACTTAACATGTTGACTGCGTACTAAGGATCATTCAGCAACGCGTTTGACGTCATTTAGCGTCCAATATATATTTAAAGTAAATGGTTTATTATTTTTTATGCGTTGCTGAATGTTATTTTATTATTATTTAGCATTGTCAACGCGTGTATTAAAATATGTATTTATCCGTGGTTTGAACGTTTCACCAAATAGGATAAAATTCTTATGTTATTTTTAGAAAAGTGGTATACGCTCTGCATGAAAACTGCAAAAAGACATACGCAGTTAACGTGTTAAGTAAAAAAAAAAAATGGAATAAATTACTTCATTTAGGTAAATAAAAAAAATAAAAAAATAGATAAAATCTGCCTAAAAAATTAGATATTTACTTATTAATTTTTGTCTTCAAAATAGTTGTTCACCCCTTTATGTAAAAATTTAAAAATACATATTTTAATATTTTAATTCTCACCTTTGACTTTGGCTTATTTTTAACAGGAGTATCTGATGGTATTTTCTTTTGAAGTCGTTGACGCCAGGCATTAAACATATGCTCAGGACTTTGTTTGGCCCATTTTCTAAAATCAACCATTAAATTATCGGACATTTGAACAGTTGACAAGACATCCGTGGATTTATCCTAGACAAACAAATAAAATAAAAGACGTTATTACACATGGTTATGTTAAAATATACATATAAATATGTGTTCACTTGTATTATAATTTATAATTAATATTTCTATTTGCTTAATTCATAGGATATACTGTGGAAGTAGGCTTATCATTTCAATAACTATTTGAAGAAAAATTTAAAAAAAAGACCTGGAATGACTTGCATGAAAGCATATTTTTTATTTAGTATTCATATACTTTGAGAACACAACGATGAACATTACTTTATCATCAGCGAAATCAGGGAACTTATATTAATTAAAACAAATTATTTTTATGTAGTCTTAACATCGGAAAGTTTTAGATACTACATGTATACATTTCATTTAATTTCAAATAATCTGATGTTAATTTCATTTTAAATATTTTAGAATAATTAAATATTTTTACAAATAAATACACAAATTATGTATTATTGTAGAATTTTCATGTTTATTATTAATTTTATTATTATTTGTATACTAACATTTAAAGATATGTATCCAAATTTAACCCTCCCAAGCCTATTATAACTTGATGGGGTACGTGGCTATTAGCTGTAATATATTATTTAAATAACTTTGAAAAGATTAAAAATGTTGTTTTAAATTTAGATTCCGATGCTGCAATAACAATAAAAAAAATTAATGAGCTCATAGAAAGTAAAAATTTGTAAGACAATATAGCTTTTATTACCACTAATTTTGGATTTTTAGTTGATACTATTTCAAAATTAAAAACTTTTAAAATCCATTAACCATTTGATAATTTCAAGTTATATGTCTATTCTAACTATTTCCCTCACAAAGACAATTTAGATGAATCAAAATAAAAATTTTTAATAAGTATTATTTTATATATGTAATAAAATATATCTTATTTTCAAATATTATTATAAATTTATAAATATTTATTAAGTAATAAACAAATATATATTTAAATATTTTTAATTTTATAATAAATTAAAATCCATTCCCAAATCATCAAGTTGCTTGATCAGAGTGGAGAAAGGACCAATAGGAAAATATGAGAGTAAGTCTTATTCTGATGTAATATTTCAGAATTAAAATGAGCACCTTCATACCAGTTTGTGACAGAATTAATATTTTTAGAATTACAATAATTTTTAATAAAATAATTATATTGGTAACCTAACCTTGTTGAATGTTTTTATTAACAATTTATTTAACTTTCAATGTCTAAAAAATCTTAAGAATAATAAAAATAATTGTAAAATTTACCTTGTTTGCTTTAGATGATGATGCTGGTGGTTTTATAATATTACGCATCATTTTTAAACATGGTAGTGTTATATAAGTAACAATTGCTGAAGACTGAAATTCTTTACATGTCATAAAGAAAAGCTGCATTACACATTTGGCTTTTTGTTCCCAACATGAATCTTCTTTATACAACATTGTTGCCAATAAAGATATCTCAGGTCTTACAGCAAATGCTAGGTCAGCATTTGCAATTGGTCCTCGAATTGTAAGTGATATTCTTTGACTTAGCAATCCACATAAATCTTCAGTAGCCTTTTGATTATCTTGTATTAAAATACAAAGAAGATTTCTTACTTCTTCTTGAGTCTAAAATTAAACATAAATACAACATAAAATTTTATTTAAATTAATAAATTTTAAGAATTACTTGAACTGATCCTCTTCTTATATTATTTTCCACTAGTTCCTGAATAAGTCCTTGTTGTAATAGTATTTTACGCAATGACATGTTTGTAGCAAGAGCACGTAACATAACAAAACAATGTTCTAGAGCTGCTGTTATACACCCATAACAACTTGTATTTGGCAATAAACATGACGATGATGTACTTTGAGAAACAGATACTGCAGAATCAGAAACTGAAAGAGAAGAACTAATACTTCCATTAAAACGAATAGTGGATTTAACTTGCCCCAATTGTTTTTGATCATATGCTATTAACTCTTTACGACTTGCCAAAACTTTCTGAAATAATTAATAACAATTCAAATATTTTATACATTTTAAGGATACTATCATAACATATAGAATCCAATAAAATATTGGTAGTTAATAAGATTTCCAGAAAAAAAAAAACATAATAATTACTTGAACAATACGACTAAGATCTTCAAAAGTATTACGGCATTCAGAACCATATTTTTGTGCCAACAATTGAATAGATCTATTAACTTGATGTACAGGTCCAGAAGAAATGTTATTATTCATAGCCCCATTAACAACAGCAGCAAATCCTGAGACAGGAACAACATTTGGACTTTGGCTTTCTTCTGCATTTGTATTATTTGACTTTTCCAAACGATTTTCCATAACTTTTACTAACATATTCTAAAAATAATAATAAATAACAATGGATATTTTGATTTTTTAGGTATGAATTTTCTTATTATTTTTTTTTACCTCTAATACAGGTTTTGACGATACAAGTTGTTTGTATAATCTATCAGCTTTTTCCAAGTTTGTATTGATGGAACTTATAGTTTTATTCCTGTCATGATCATCTTCAATAGGATCAACAGCACAACAAGGCTTAGCAGTTAAAACATAATCAAATTTAGCATATTTACAAAAACCACAAGAATGACAGAGAAAAGGATCTTTTTCATCATAATTAATTGCACTAAAAAAAAAAAAATCATAGTTAACACTTTATTTAATTTTAGATATTACAATGCAATTACCGGCATTTATGACATTGGAAAACATTCTCGCCACAGTTAGAACAAACACCGGGATTCGCAGGTACTGTTGCACTACACCTAGGACACTGTAAAGTCTCCGAAGAAGCATGCAAGTTCTCATAAAAACTAGAATACTCTATTAATAAATTCCACGCAACTATTGGTACAGCAAATTCGACTTTCACTTCAGTTTGTCCAGATGTTAATGTAATTTCTTTTGCTTTATGCCACATAGCTGGTTTGTTTTTAAGTTCTACAACTGCTTGTACATAACGGTTATTATAAAATATATTCATTGTACGTACCATTTTAGTACGTTTTAAATCAGTTATTCGCAATACTATTTTATTAATAGTGTGACTTCCCATAAGCTTAACAATTTGTGTAGTGGTAGTGAATTTTGAGTCAACTTTTATGGAAGTCAACTTGATATTTGTGAAGGGAATTTCAGGATTATTACAAACCATGCAAGGTTCACTTTCTAAATAAAATCCTTCCAAATCAACATATTGTGATACTTGTGTATACAAATTAGCATTGGGGTGGCATGCTAACTTATAGTTTTGTGTTCTTAATAACTCAATTGCCTGTTCAACATATTTAGTTGATGTAGCTGCCTTTTGATTGTACTTAAAACTGAAATATCCTAATAAATCTACAAATTGAGATGCTTTCCTTCCATAAGTGGGCAACTGTGGCCATAGGGCCCATAACAATTCAAGTAATTTTTCTTGATCATCGTGTTCTGAATTTCTATAAATTGACAATACTAGTGCATGAGCTTGCCAACGAATATGTGTAGAATTTGTTTCAAGTAAAAATGTTTTGACAAATCGTGTTAAAATATCTTTATTTAACCGTTTATTCATTTCTTTAACTAAAATCATACATTGCGCTTCTTCAAGCATAGCATTCTCAATATCTTCTGCTACCTTAGACACTTTAGATTTAGATTCTTTAGCAGAAGGGGTTCCTGACTGGTTTTTAGCTCCACAAATAGCATATTGAAGCAAATGCAGAATTGTAGATGATACACCTTCATCCAAAAAGCAGGCTGCACGCATTAAATATAATAATACTGTATTATCTTTGCGACAATATAATTGCCAATTCAGCATACGACTTGATGCAATGTCCACACAAACTTTTACATCTTCCACTAATTCAACTAGTTTATCATATGTCAAATTAAGAGACAGTGGTGTATTCTGATCACCAATATCACATGTGATTTGGAAATTCTAAAAACAAATATGCATATTTAAGAAATAATAATACAAAATTATCATAAGTTTAAACAAGTTTATTAATAGTGTACCTTCATACTAGTTGATAAAGCATGCATATCTCTAATCTGTCGATATTTATCCTTGTTTCCACAAACGAATAATAATAACTTTCTAACTTGACGTTTAATAAATGGATTAATTGTTTTTAAGCTCATGAATTCGCATAGTACAGTCAACCATTCCTAATTTATAAATCAAAATTTTTAACATTAAATTTAGAACTACAGTAATAAAATTCTTAATATATAAATTAAGATTAAAATAATACATACTGGTTCAAACGACAATTGCGACCAACTTTTTTGTATTTGATATGGTAAACGTAACAGCATTTCTGTCAAAATTATTGGGTAATTATGGAAAATATCTTTGGTTTGACTAACCGAGTAGGGTTTCAAAAAAAATGGACTCATATCTGGAACACGTGATGGACCACTTGGTTCCAATAAGACACTAACTACAGTAGCACCATTATCATCATTATCACTAAAACTAAGATATTATCATTCAATAAATAATATATAATATACTCATAAATAATTTAATCAAATACTATTAAGTGTTTAATTACCTAGCCCAATATCCCTGTAAAGCTTTTAATGCTTTTAAGCAACATGTTATAAATTGTGCATGTTTTAACATGGATGCAGCAATTTGAGAAATATATGTTGTATGATCAGATGATGATTTAGAGCTAGATTTAGGCCTTGCTAATAAAACGCCTAAAATTACAAGAAATATTAAAAATTTATTTTTAAAAACTTAAAAAAAATAATTTAAATAATTTTAGACTTACCAATAAACCGCATAATAATTATAACTATTTCTCGTTGTGAATTTCTTATATGTAAATTAGAATCATCTAATGTTTCTCGGCGAATATATGTTATAAACATTTGCATAAGTTCAGTAAAATATTCTTTATCGCCTTCACCACTCAAGTCCATATCTGCCACAATTGAAGAAACAACCTAAAACCAATTGATATTAATAAATACAATTATTGAAATTGATTATAAACTAAATACACTAGATTTAATTTCACAATTATTAATTGAAAAAACATTCCAATTAGGAAAAATTGGCTCCTCTCTTTTATTTAACTACCATATGAGGAAAGATAGCGATAGCAGTACTTCAAACCCATTGCCCCAAGTGGATAATTTTTAAAATCTAATGGGGCAAAATTTACTTATGAAAAGCCCAAACTACATTCATTGATTTACTAAGCAACAAATAGATTAATCAAAATGGTAGTCAATTAATAATAATACTGTTTAATAGCACTTCCTCTTTTATATACATAAACATAAACAAGTTACAAACACATAAAACCATGTATTATATATATATATTTCTTATTATAAAATGTTTGAATTTTAAAACAACATGATAATTGTAAATAATATAATATAATGTCTCTGTAGTTGAAGGTTATGTATTTATAGACAATTGCTGCCCCCCATACACTTATTTAGCAATATTTATTTGACTTTATATCAATCAATTAATATAAGACGCGTTCGGCATTATAAAGATAATAATATGATATATTATGTTGTTAATAACCACGGCTAATGATACTAGTATCCATGAAGACTAGAATAAGGAGACCAAACTCCACTTCTGATAACATCCCAAAATGAGTAGCACGATTAAACGGCCACAGGTAGTGCTGCGTACACTAAGGTTACTACTTTAACCGGCGTAATATAGGGATTATTCATGTTTTTTTGTAAAATATATGCATTATTTCGAACCATTACCCATTATAAATTTTATAGTTCGTAAAATTACGCATTCATACATGTGCATATATTTACGAACTACAAAATTTATAATGGGTCATGGTTTGAAATAATGCATATATTTTACAAAAAATGCAAAAAACATAAATCTATATACTACGCAGGTTAAAGTAGCAACCTTAGCGTACGCAGCGCCACCTGTGGCCGTTTAATTGTGCGACTTGTTTCGGTACATTTTTCCATGCGGGCAGCCGTACTAGTTTGGTCTCCTTATTCTAATCTTCATGCAAGTATCTATAGCTGTGTTCATAACTCATGATAATATATTTTATCAATACGAATAGCATTTAATTACTATTATTATAATATGTACATTGTCAACCCAATAATAGGTAATAGATATGCAATACAATCGCCTAAGGGGGTAACACAATTGCACAGTTTTACCTCTATACCTAAAAAAAACAACACAATTGCACACAAAAAATTATTTTATATTGTTGGATTTAAAAAAATGTTGTTTTTTTTCAAGTAAAAAATGCACAATTATGTTGCATCGATCACCTAGTATATCAAAAAAAATTTATATCTAGACAAATTTTCTGTTTCATCACCTTAAAGAATAAATTTTAAAAAACGTTTTAAAGGTCGATTTTTGAAAAATCTTAGTGATTGCCTACGTTATATAAGGAACCTTTGTGAAAAATATCAAGTCTCTAGACATAGTGGTTTAGGCTGTGTGTTGATACCTTAGTCAGTCAGTTTACCCTTTTATATATTATATAGATGAAGCTAGAATAATAGCTTATGTAACTAAGATGATTATAATTAATCTATTATCTTACTTGGAAAAATGGTATAGCCCTTGTACCTCCAATATTATGAAGATTTGGTATGTGGTTAATAAATTTTTCCAACAGAGACAATCGTAACGTGCGTAAATGATTATTTATTTCTAAATCTTGATCAAAAATTATTTCTTCGTCAATTTCACCTCGTTCATTTTGACTCTAAAAACATTAAAATTAATTTAATAATTTATATCAATAATAGGGTATCCAATACTTACATTTTCGGTAGGTGATGTCCTTAAATTGCTATTTCCTGGAACAGCATTTGTATCTTCATCATCAGAACCAGCTGCCGACGCAGTAGTATCACTTAAATGACCTTGTTGCATAGACTGTGTTTCAGAACTCTGACCATTATCATTATTTTGAGAAGAGTTTTCTTGAATGTTCTAAAAAAACAATTTTTTTTTAATATATATTTAAAAAATAGAATTATAATTTTAATTTTCTAATACTTGTAACGTCGCAGGTGTATTTAATCCTTGTAATTCTACAAACCCTTGTTGCAATCCTTGCCTAATATTTTGTAGCTCTGAATTATTATCCAGTCCTTCATTGTCCTACAAAAAAGAATAATATAAAAAAGTTTTATGATGCTAATTAAGTAAATTTTATATTATTACCTGTAGACTAAGTGCAATAGCTAATTCTACCATCGCATCGTCATCTGCGTCAGGCGGAATAATAAGACCAGGAAATTGAACATTACCAATTAAAACTTCCATATTTTGACGATCATGTTCTTGTGGTTCAACTGTTGCAATTTTTTCAAGTCAAATGTTTTATTAATTTAAAAATTTAACATATGAATATTATTTGTTATTAATAAATAAATATTACCTCTTGGGTCCAATAAAATGATTGGTTCATCGACTTCATATTGCATATTTTCTTCCGGAGATTCTTGAAGGACTTGTTCTTCATTTTCAGGCCCTTTACTAGATATTTCTTTTACTAAACCAAAAAAAAAAATTGTGATATAAAAAATTTTAAAATTATATTTAATTATTTACCTTCTACTGACTCCTTGAAAGAATGATCTCCGCGTATCAAATTTTGATTATTTTTTCCAAAAACTTGAGGTTTTAAGGCTCTTGAAAGTGCCAATTTAGCAGTATAACTGACAGCTACATCTTCACATAGTAAGAAATCTAAGTAATACTTAGATATAGTATTAATTTGAGAATGTTGAAAACCAGAGCATTCAAAAAATAATAAAGAATGCAGAATTTCAATAAGTGCATAAACAACAGCTTCAGTATGTTTCAAACCTATATGAATTGAAATAAGTAAATTAACAATAATATTTAGAAGATATCATTAACTAATAATTACATACCAGGTACATATATTGTGCAATATGATGGATTTTTAGGTCTATTATAATACAGAATCCAAAATACAGAAATAAGCTTTTGAATAAGGAGTTGACACCACTGTGGTGATTGGTCATTGTTATAATCTAATTCTGAAAATAAATAAATCAATAAATCATTATTCCATATATTTTAAATTATGATTGAATTTTAAGTAAATAGATTATATTTAAATTTATATTATGTGGTTCTTTAATTTTTGATATTAAAAAAATATATTTTCGTTCAATAAATAGTGTGAAATACTACTATTTAAAATTATCAATATTTATATTTGTAAATACCTTCAAGATGAGTATATTCAAAGTTGGATAGATGTTGTGGTCTGGAAACTGTAATACCTCGGGTAATTAATACAAGTCTATAATAAGCTTCTGCATCCATATTTTTAGGATCTTCACGTTCAAAATTATGTAAGGTTTGTAATATATAATTTAACATGGATTGATCCTATTTATACAAATATTATTTTAGTATAACAATGGTTATTTTTAATAAATGATATTTTTACTTTGAATGTATGGTACTCCGGCTGTAAAACAGCTACTAATGATTTAGAATGAAGTTGGATACATGCTTGTGTACTATGGTTGAGTAATTGTAATGCTATATTTACTGCTTTAGTTTTATTCGTTGAATATTGTTCGTTCTCTTCATTCAATGAATAATTTGTTACAATAAAGCTATTTTCTAATATTGTCAACAACCCTATGACAAACCTAAAAACATTATTGTAATATAATATTTATAAATAATTATTTGTTCTTATTCTTACAATTGTAAACAAAATTTAAAATAAATTTTTTAAAGCCATCAGTTAAATATTTATTATAAAATTAAAAAATCAAAACTGAATAATAACAAAATAAAATATTTTACTTGTCTAAATGATTGACAGCAAATCCAGTTAAAGGAAGCTCTTTTTCTTGGGGATTAAATTGATTTGAAGTAACTACAGTACTAGTTGATGTGGAACCATAAATTGTACCATTGCTAATCTCATCAACTTCATCAGGCCATCCAAATGATTCTTTGGTTTTTCCATATCTTTATTTAAAAATAAAAATATAATATTTATTACATACAATATTAAGTTCTACATATTATAAATAACTAGTTATTTATAATTAAAAGTAAACAAAATTATATGTACTAACAATTTTATAGAATCGATTATAGTAACACCTTCAGGATCTCGGGATGGGCCAAACACAATTATTAATTTTTTATCACTTTGAAGACTTTCTTCTCTGGTTAATGGAAAATCAAACCATCGACTTCTGTTAATGGGTAACAAATGTAAAGTGCGTCCTAGCACTTCTATATAGCCAGGAGCACGTCCGATGTCTTGACCTCCCACATTAATTCTAATGCCAGCCATTACCATTGTAGCATCATTATTAATAACTTCAATGCTAAATCTTGGTTTAGTAGACACAATATACATACCTAATATTATAAAATATTAATATTTAAGTTTAATAAATATAATTTATTGTATTAATGTTTAATTTATCATTTTTTATTATTTATATCTCTTACCATTGCTGTTCAATCTATGTTTAATTTGTTGAGGGTTATAAATTTGCAATAGATCATTACCACCAAATTCGATTTCATTCATAGCTACACAAAATTCAAAGAAGTCGATTGGAAATGAAGAGGTATTTCCTATAAATTATAATTTTTATACATTTTATATAATAAACAGTATTAAATATTAGCAAAATTTAAATACAATAAATTATATTGTACTTAAATTTGTAATAAATCAACCGTACCTGTAGACTTTCCAGATTTACTAATTTTCTTTTTCTTTAGCTTACAAGATGTCATGTGACATGAAGGCTGTATAGATGGTGACAACCAAAAATCTGAAATAATTAAAATAATCTAAATAAAATGCTGTAGTTTTATTAAGACTAGCTTAATTTAAAAATAAAAGAAATAACTAATACGGGATGGTTGTTTTAATAGTTAATTATTTTAAGAGGATAAATAATAATAATTAAAAATTTATAAAACATTTTATAATGAGATTATACAGTATTTACCTGTTTGCTCTTTAGCGGCTAAAAACATACGTAAACTCCCATCTTCACATAAAATTATTAATGTTGTTCTATAATCTCCATTAGATAGTGGGTGGCGTACAGCAACCATATCTGTAATCTTAGTTTTGGTCTGGGCCAATTTAATTTCTTGAAGACTAATGACTTTTGGTGTTATCATAAATACTACTGGAGTATTACCTAAATAAAAATAAGATGACAATTTTCAGTTTAGAATGTGGATAACATTCTAAAGTATTCCTTAAAAATAAATTATAACTAATATTCAGTTATCTATTTATGATTTATAAATAAAGTAAGAGGAAAAAGCTATTAATGGCATGTTCATTTTACATAGTTAATAAACTGATTAATGAATATTGTTATAATCACCCACATAGTTTATGGGAAAACATAAGAAATACAATCATAAACATATTAAACACAAACTTTATACATGTCTTTAATTTTAAACTTACTAGATTGCAATATCGCGCATACTAAACCAGGATGTCCAGGAACTTCAGACCATTGCCACATAGGTTGTGTAGGAGGAGCAGAAGTACTAGTCTGATTAATGTTACTTTTATTTTTAGTGCTAGGACTTGATGTTTGTGAATTTATTGCAAAAACTGGATGTAAAGTAATAACACCACCTTGATATCTCTCTTCATCCAGAGGTGCAATAAATGTGCGCCCAGGAGTAACATAACTAAACATCAACAGTGACAATGTATGGGAATAATATACAGATACACCACCTCCACAAACTTGACCATTTACATCCTAGAAAATATTAAAAAAGGTCAAAAAATAAAAAATATACTTATATATAACACACAATATTAATATACATGAAGAGAATAAGATTATAATATGTATACTAACACTTATGTCTGGATGGACAATATCAATAGTATTGGTTACATAGAATGGACCATGGACAGCCGAACTACTTGCGTCCATATCCTGTGTATATATATAACCTCCGGATGATATTAATATCATAGTTGACTTCTCCTACATTATCCAACAAAAATTTTATATAATTTATATTTTATACTAAAGAAAAATCTAAATTCATTACAAAAAGTTTTATGTTTTTTAAAATATATAATTATAATTATCAATTAACATGTATAAAATATTATTTTACCTCTGTACACATAAATGTCACATCTCGTATTTTGCCAGTTGGTACAAGGAAATAATATTGAGGACTTAAAACATCCTTTGACAAATCATAAATTTTAACAAATTCAGCAGACACAAGTGCTAAACTAGTTTGTGACCCAGGGAGCCAAATTGATCGAATTATAAAATTTCCTACTTCTAAAGTTGGATGAAGGACAATGTGCTCATTAACTGTTCCACTAGCATTGAATGTCAAGATATGACAATCCTAAAAAAAAAAATAAACAAATAAATAAAAATCTAATACTATAATAGTATAATACTTAATAAAATACTATAAATACTATAATACTTTATTTGATTTAATAAAATTAAATACCTTTAATCCACACACAGAAAGGAAGTCTTCGTTTACAGTATTTGCAGTAACTGATAAAACAGTAAATGGGATAGAAACAGAGGATAATCGTGTTAAAGTTAATTTGCGTTTAGATATATCAGACTGTTTTAGCAATGAGCTCATTTGAAGTACTGCTATTTTTCCTTTGTCATGAGATACAGCAACTAAAAAAAAAAAATTAAAAACATTAATACTAATTATTTAGATAAAATGTATGCCATAATTTTATTTTAAAACATAATAATTACCTAAATGTTGTCTTTTACCATGAAGAGATGATAAACAACACATTGCAACACGGCGAATCATGTGGGCGGAAAGAAGCTGTCGAATAGTTTGACCTTGATCTCCACTAAAATTCATTTTAACATTCTCAAAAGCACCTTCTTGAGATCCCATCGTAGGTAACTATAGATAATATTTTAATAATATGTTTAATACTGTTTATAAAAATATTTTATTTAAATAAAAAAATAATTACCATGAGACTATCTGAAACTTCAATAGTTTTTTCTAATTCCTGCAAGTCATTTAATGTATCAACAGCTCTTGTATTACAACCAATTGCTGAATTCTTTTCACCAGATTTTATAACCACATTTATTAGTTGTAGACAAAGATCTAATGTTGGTTCAATTATTTGAGAATGATCCAATATTGTTGGCATTAATACATTCTTATAAGCGACTAAAAATAAGGAAATTAATATTAATTAGTGTAACTGAATAAATCAGTAAAATAAAGAAATAATATAATATTGAAAAACAATTACCAGGAAGTGAATTTAACACAACAGATTCATAATCTAAACTTCTTGTGCTCATATTTCTTGGATCTTGATTATGGTTAGGAGCAGACGAGTTATAACTATCTATTCTATCTTGATCTGCTACTGAATTTCCACTTTCAATTGAAGCTACTTTATCTCGTGAATTATTTGTATCAAGTATTGAGTTAGGATTTCTTTTAATTAATGCCTATTGAAATATAAATATATCTTAAATATGAAAAAATGTAATTTTAAAAGTTAACAGATTTAAAATTTAAAAATGAATAATATAATTAATAATTAGGTAATAAGTAATTATAAAAATTATTAATAATTAATAAAGAGGATAATATATCACACGTATGTAATAATTACATACATAATTACTTAATTATTAAGTATTTAAAATTTGTTACCTGACAAAAATTGTTTTCTTTTGCCCCACAGTCACAGAAAAAGTTTCCAAACTTAGCATAAGTAACATCATGACCTCTATGGCAAACCTTAGCACATATACTACAGACTCCAACACCTTCAATCATTTTACATGTATGGCAATGATACCAATGTTGATTCATAAATTCTTTTTGAGTAACTGTAAATGTACAAAGTCTATAGTATAGACTGTCTTCATCCTAAATAACCATAAAATACATTTATTAAATAATTATTTTTAGATTTCAACTAACTATTATATTTTATTCTAATTTATAAATACTTACAGAATCTTCATTTAAAGTTTCACCATCGCCATCATTAGTAGGTAAAAATCCATCAAACTCCATACCATCATAATAGAATAAAGACATTGAATCTAATGATGGAGATAAAGAGTTTTCAACATCATTATTTTGCACAGCAGCTATTACATCTGATACATAATTCATCAAGCAACTAGATGCAATTACAACTGGAGGATATGATTGTTTGGGTTCAGTTATCTCTATATTTGCCATGTTAGATTTCAGCCAATTTTTAATAGAATCAAGTAACTTCACACTAGCTTTAAATAACTTTACATGGCCAGAAGGACCACCATAATCTGCTAAACGCACCATTTGAGCAAACATTTTTGAAAATCCATCACCATTTTCAAAAGCTAAAGTGTAAGTCACAATTGGTATTAATGTTTCCAAATAACATAGTGAAGCCTTAGTTTTTAATTCATCGTTTCTGTGAACAAATAATAATTATATATGTATTTGACATAATTATTTTTAAAAATAAATTATAGTATCTATTAATTTTTTGTTAACTATTATATTCATAGATTAACACACTTTTACAGCATTGTATGAATTAAATGTTATTAATTTTAACCGTGAGGAAAGGCTGGCAAAATGTATTACTAGTCTTCCCCCACAACAATTTTCTATTTTGTAGAGCAGGGGTCTCCAAACTACGGCTGGTGGCATTATAAAATAGTAAATATACGAGAAGATATCTAAAATTTAAAATTATATGTGTATTACTTTTGGTCCGCTAAGAACATTTGATATTTTTTGTGATCTTTGAATAAAAAAGTTTGGAGACCCCTGTTGTAGAGGAAAGATTGTCATTCAAATTTTGGAAAAATTTAACATATTGATGTGATTTTCTTACTAATTAATTTCATAATTTTTTTTTATAAATTTTGTATTGTGGGGGGAGCTAGCAATATATCTGTTACCATAATACAATGTTAGTATAATAAAATAAAAATAATTTTTTACAGATTAGATAAATATACATACATTGGATAATTTTAAATTAAAAACAATTAAATACTATAAAATAGTTTATAATAATAGACTGTACTATTAAATATTATTTTACTTACGCATCTAATCCAACAATATAATCAATCATATTTTTGATTAATTCAAAATTGTCATCAGGATCAATTGAAGCTGATATATTGTTGACAACATCTTTTAATGAATTAGTGTGTTTATCACTCAGAAAAGCATTTAATTCTCGGGATAAAGTACTAGTAGCATCAATTAAATCTCTATCTTTGTTCCAACCAACAATAATTCTTTGAAACCAAAGATCCAATCTATTTTTTGGGTCAGTTGATAGTTCAATAATTGTGCGACACATTGTTTTAATATCTTGATTATTACTCATTTTAACTATAAAGAAAAACAAATGTACAAAAATTATAAGAAATTGTACATTTCTAAGTGACTTACGATTTGAGAATAACCGGTTGGTTAATCTAACAAGTATTTTAATAAACACTCCAGATGAAATGAACTTCTTCATTGAAATACCTTCTTTAAGCGGTTTTTCACAAAATGTTCGTAGAACAGCATATCGGGCAGAGGAAAAATCAAATATTAATTGTTCAATCCAAAACAGACTATGTATCATAACTTTTTCAGTTAAATAATCTCTGAAGAAAAAATTATAGTTAGGTAAAAATTAATACAATAAAATATTTTAACTTCTAAAAATAAATAAATAACTTCTCATACGTGTTGGTAGTATCATCACGTTTATACTGAATTGCTAATTTTCTTATATTTTTAGTTATAAGCATTGATATCATAGTAGCTTGGTCTTGATCCCCTGGATTTTTTAATTTATCCCATGCACGAAAAATATGGTCCATAAGATATTCTGATGAACAATCAATTGTCATAGAACTCAAAAGATTTACAAAATCAGATCGTAATTTAAAATCGGTGCACAATCTAAACATTTTTTTAAAATAAATTCAAAATGTAGTATTAATATAATTTAGTAATATTATCTTTCTAATCAAATAACAATCGAAACGTCTATAATTAACAAAAGAAAACTTACTGTATATTTTCTGTGATGAATACAACAAGTGTATTAAGTAATCGTTTTAATGATGGAGAGTTCATATATACTGACTGACTGGAGACAAAAGATGAATGATGTCTGATAATATTTTGAATTAAATATTCAGGAGAAGTATCCAAACTAGAGTTCTACAAAATTAAAATTAATAATTAAATATACACAATACATGTATATACATTTCTATAATACATGGAATCTATAAATGGAGATGCATATTAATTCCACTAATTTTCAAGCAGTTTATTTTAGGGTTGAATTTATAATATTTAAATTCAACTGGTACAGTTTTACTAACAAAAATAAATGTTAACTTTTCCTATACTTAATAAATTTATGGACACACAACCGATATCATAAGAAAATAATAATGTATAATAAAAGATGTGCCCTGCCCCTGTGCCCCTCTCCTAAATCCGCCACTGCCCAAAAAAATTACAAAAAGCTAAGCACCGCCCCTGGTATAGTTGCAGCATTTTCTCTAACTGGACAATGAACCCAGTATCATATTATGTTGTATAATTTTTAAGGGTACAAAATAGTGAATTAATTATTTTATTACACAAATGTAACATTTTTTATTAAACTATGGGAATTATTTAAACATAATTCGATAATATTTTATACTGTTTACATATATTTCTTAATTAAATATTAACAAAATAATTTACAAGGTCAAGTCTAAGCAATTAGAACCTTTAAACGAGAAATCTTAATAATTTATAATGTATTATATTTATATAGATATCAGAAATAGATACAATATATTCTTTATAGGTAAAGACCAGATTTCCGTTAAATTGCATCTTTTTTGGACGTATTTGAAATCCTATAGAAATAAGCTACAAATTTAAATAAAGAATGTAGATTAATTTAAAGAGTTTTATTTTACACAAAACTACACAATTTTAGGTTTTTGCATAAGATTACACATTTCGGGTTTTTTTTTATAAAAATTTACTTATTAGTACCTACCTACTTTTGTACAAATCTTTTTGCTTTATAATCTACATTATAACATCTATCTATTTTATTATTGCTATATCATGTATTGGACTTTTATGTCTAATAATATTAAAATATATATATATATCAATATAATACAAAGTAATATAAGCAATGGAATTACTACAATTGTTGGTTATATATACAATATACACATACAGTACTACTGCCATCCGCAGTAGTCATGGTCAACTCGTGTTTAATATAACAATTTTATAGTTGATACTTGAAATTATATGTATAGTGTTACATAATAATATACAGGTACATAATTTTACAGAAAAATAATTGGAAATATTATAAATTAGTTTATTAGTATTTTATATATATTTTAATACTTTATTTGAATTATATTGAATTTTTATATATTTTAATGATTCTTAATAGTTACCTACTAATAAATAATATTGTAAAAATAAATAGGATTAAAAATATAATTTAAAGTACCTATAAAGAAAATTTTGTTTTGGGATAATTTTACACATTTTAATTGCACTTTTTAAGTGTTTGCTGCACAAAAATCCAGTCATTACTTATAATATAATACTAATGAGAAAGCGCAAAACCCTATACTGCCTCTTTCTTTACCACTTCATTAAATATTACTTTATAAGTGAACACGTTTTTTAAATTAAATCAATAACAAAGTAAAACATTTTATGTAATACGTAAATAGCAACAATAGATTTTTAAGCAACTTAAAAAAAAATTAATTGAATCCATCGCTATTAAATAAATAACATATTTATCATATGCTGCTATTGTTTGTGAATAATATATTATAGCTATATTGTATTTTAGAAACTAATATTATTAAATTATTATGTAAAAATACAAACCTTCAACAAAGGATTAATAGGGACTGAATTCCATTTTGTTAAAATTGATACAATCCATGATGGAATTGATTCAAACAATAAAGTTGGTAAATTGTAAGTGATTGGAGAAAACTCTAAAGATGAATTGTTATTTGCCATTGACATAACTATTTTCAAGTTTGTTAAATCTCCGATTGAAAATTTCTGGGATTGGTTCAAATTAGAAATTTGATAAAGTAAGTTATTTCTAAAAAAAAAAACAAAACAAAAAAAAAATATGTATTTAAAAATTAAATAATGACAAATAATACATTTTTATAAGTAGTTTTATGTACAATTTTTATTTATTCATTTTAATATTTTGAATAAAAATACTTACTTAATATTGGTAAAGGTCAACATAGCTAATTCAATACAATATGGCATTAGTGATTGAATAAATTCAGTATTAGGTGCTCTGAAAATTTTAATTATATCATGTAGAAATTTTGATTTAAAATCATACTAAGTAAATAAATGTTATTACTTGGAGATTTCTTCAGGTGTTTTTCCTGGTCTGGTTTGTAGATATACTTTTGAAATAACAGCATCAAACAGTATTATATCCAATAACATTGGAAAACAATTTTTTTTAGAAGCATCTTTATTTAAAAAAAAAAAAATTGTAGTATTAAAAAATACAATTTTGGAACATTTATGATTATAAATGGTTTTAATTTTTTGAATAGCGATAGATAAAAAATAAATACCTTTTTTACGAAGTTGTTGAATAAAATGGGTTTTTGCTATTTGATAATCATATTTGACTAATGATGCTACAGTAGCTACATTTGACAATAACTCTCTAGAACTCAATGAATCTGTATCTTTATTTTCATTGCCTTCCAAAACACAAATCTGCTTATACACGCCTTCCTAAAATTAAGTTATTTTAAGAAAATTAAATTTTAAATTACAAAAAAAATATTAACAACCATGCGTGGTATCTATTATACTTTTTAATAATTATTTATATTTGAAATGTTTACCTTCAAAAAATGATAATAAATTTTAGAACCAGTTCTAGGACCCCAAATTAAGAAATACAACAAATTTGATGTATCATATCCATTAGATTTATCACTGATCATGTCTTGTAATTTTTGAATTGGAACAGGTAAAGATAATAATAACCTAACACAAACATAAATAAAAATTAATGATTTATTAATTAAAAAGTAATAATATTTCAATGTATACATACTTCCATGCAAGGGTAAAACAATATTCAATGCTACACAGGGTTAATGGATTTAAATTTTGAGCAATTTTACTTTCAATTCCATTGTCATCTACACGTGACTCTTTACATAGATTTAATGTTGTAGTTATATTCAAAAGGGCTTGTATTAATTGAGGATAGCTTAACTTTTCAGGATGATTAAGAATAAAATTAAGAGCCTAAAAACATGAAATAATATATGTAATACTTAAATTAAAAAAGCTATATCACTAATGTTTTAATATTAAACAATATACATTGATATATATATATGTGTGTATGTGTGTGTGTGTGTGTGTACTTACCAATCCATCCAGTTTAGGGGCATCATTCACAGTTTGTTTTTCATCTAATAGTTTATAAAAACAAGGAACTACGGCTGCTGAGTATCCAACGCTATCTGACCGTCTACGTAAGTTTTCTTCTATTGTGTTGTAAAGCATATAAGTATTTTCATCCGTTGTTAATAAATCATCACCATCTACTTTTATTTCACTTTTAACGCGCATCAAATTCCATTCAACCTAATATTATATAATATGTATATTGTATACTTGAATTTTTAACTTAAATAATTTATAATACCTGTGATAGCAAATATTCAGGTACATCATACAATCTCCGAACTAAGTAGTCAAATAAAAGGAGTAATCTACTTAAAGCTAATATATGATTGTTATAAACTGGATTTAAAACATAATTAGCTCCTATAATAGTATTACAAATAGCTAATAGAATTCCTTTTTTATGAGTTAATGACATTAAGTTGAACAAAAATATTAATAGTTGTGTATGTTCTACATTCAAATCTGAAATAAAAACAATACTTATTAGTTTTTATTAATTTTTTTTAATTGTAAGAACTAATACAATTACCTTCAAAATCATCATTACTACATTGAGGACGATTAATTAAACTGCTCAGTGCATTAATCATATTTTGCCATATGTACATTGATAATTCATCTCGTTCTGATATTGGTTTTTTTAATAAAACCTTAGATAATATAATAACAATTTAAAACTTTATGTAATAGGTATTAAAGTTGTATACAATATTTACTTGTGCTAAAATTGATAAAGTTCTAGGATAAATCTGCAATGACCATTTACTGTCTAAAGCATCTAGAGGTATTTTAATTCCCAATAGTTCAAGAAATTCATCTTGTTGTTTTCCTGACAAGAAATCTCTAGCTATCAAATTATGAATAAATATTCCAATAGATGAAGATACATTTTGGTGAGAGTCAATGATACAAGCTAGAACAAATTCATTAGGATATCAGTTTAAAAAAATATTTTTAATTAAATAACAATCAATTAATTAATTTCACAGAAAAATTTAACTACTAACACAAATACTTACATAAATCATTATTAACAGGTGCCCAGTCTACTTGTCCGATCAATTTAGCTAATACAATAAGGTTATCAGTTTCAATGGTTTTAGACATATAAGTGAAAATGTAGTTACACTCAGCATTTAAAAAATATATATCCAATATATTGAATATTCTTATAATCAGTGCTAAATACTATATACACCCAAAACAAAAATGTAAAATATAATGAGTTATTATTATTTTTAAAATTAAATTTTTTTCTATAATACAAAATTATATTTTACCCCTTCTGGATCATCATTTTCGGGAACAACACTATAATTTGATTGATTTATAACACTTTTATCTAAATCCATATAATCTGATGTTTGTGTTTTAGAAGAAACGTTTTCAATTTGTTGATCACCTAATGTTAATACTTCTTCAAACCAAGCACCAAATAAGGACTCATTGTCTTCATCTATGAACAAAATAACTAAATTTAAAAATATGGATCGCGGTGATCTGACACAGTGGTGTAGTGAAGTGATTGTTCAAGTTCTTTAAAGTGAATAGATCAAGTATGCAGTTGTTAACATATATAACATAAATTAATTAATAGTGGAGATACTAATATGTCACTAAAATATTAAAAAACATTCTTACTTCAATTAAATTAACTTGTTTATAACTTCATAAATATTGGTTAGGTTAGGTATACATTAATATATAATAAATTACCTCCGTCTTGAGGTGCTCCACTTTCAGGTGTTCCAGGCAACATATCTATTGATTCTAAACTTGTAGTGCGAATTCCATTTACTTTATTTTTATTTTTATTTAGTACAAGACACATTACCTATTTTAGACATTTAAAATTCAATTAATAATCATGAAAAACAAAACATTTATAATAAGACACATTATAAAATTTATGTAGTATAACTTAAAACTTTTATTTTGTTTTATGATTTAAAATTTTTAATGAGGTATTGATCTATAAATTATCAATATAATGTATCAACTATTAACTATTTTAATGAATTTAAAATTATAAATCATTGATAATTATGATTTAAAAAAAATTGTAAAATTATAAATGTTAAAATTACTTTTTGATGGCTTATTGCTGCTAACTGATATAAGAATTTAATCAAAGGTACGGTCTGAAAAATTCTCAGTAGTCTACTACATGCTCTTGCCTGAGCACAAATATCCAATGGAGCTGGAATTATTTCAGACTCAAAATCAATAAGTTTCATAAGTTGATCAGAAGATGATTCTTTTCTAGCATTTTCCAAAAGATCAACAATCATGGTGAGCATTTCATTTGCTAATGCCACTGATAAAACATTGAATGAGCTAAACACAAACATTTAAATTTTATAATTAATCTGATATCTAAACATTAAAAATATAAAAAATGTCATTGACATTTTTCTGGAACATAATAATAAAAATATCTTAAATTGAGCCTTAAACTTTAGACATTCAATTGCAAAAATTAATCATATCAATTATTATTATAAGCAATGGTATATTTTGGCATTATTTTTACAACTTAAAAATTACTCAATAGTGCATTATACTTATAGTTTATATTTGCACTAAAAAATAATTGACTCTTAAAACAACAACTCTGAATGTTGTCTATGTTGTGTGTTGTAGAATAACTAAAACATGGATATTAATAATACTTAATATTTTTCTATTAATCTAATTTAATGAAAACTTAGATTTAGATACAAATTTGATTCATGTTCCACTACACAAAATTAAAATATTTGTATTTTGCATATTGCATCATATCTTATAATTTTTAATTTTAAATGTTTACAATATTTGGATTTTATGAATATAAATACATATTTTAAACATTTTAAAAAATAATTTAAATGCTTAAAATATTTGCAATCATAAAATCAATTGGTGTATAAATAGTCAACAATGTAAGTATTATACGCAAAATTTAATTTTAAATTTTATACATTTACCAACCCGTAAAATATTGTTGTACCATGTTTAAATATTTTTTATAAAAAAGTATAATTGTTATAAAAAGTAATGATTGTATTATTTACACACTGAATACCAATACAAGAATGCCTATTCAATTTAATTGTTTTATTTCAATTATTAGGTCCTAGATTTTGATGTATTAGCATATTTTTTCGGAACTGTCCAAAAAATGTCTAGGTAAGCTACAAGTTTGAATTAAAGTCAGTAGATTTGAAGTATAAAATTTAATTTACATATTTTTGTCATTTTTTTAACATATACTACATATTTCTGTATTTTGCCATTTGTTATTGTATATTTATGATTTTTAATATATAATATGTATTACTTTGCTTATTTCAATGAAAATAATGTAGGCATTTATAGTTATATTTTTAGTCCATGTAATTTGACGAAGTTTTTTTCTTATTTACCTAATCTGAGACCTATTGGGACAAGTAGTATTGTAGTAATGTGTTATTGTGTTTATAGCTAAAAATGTACTTGATAAAAATCTTAAAAATAATAAATCAATATTACGCTTTCATATACATTTTAGATTCTGAACGGAGTGAAGAATGTATTGATTTTACAATGATGTGTGTTTTTTTTTTTTTTTTTTTTTTTTTTTTT
>VUJU01002925.1:1194-31360 GCA_009835225.1 Aphis craccivora | reverse complement strand
CTATTACTATCCAGTAAGGTACTTTGGTGCACATTCCACGTCGGAGGAGGGTATTGAGGAGGAAGTCGACGAAACCGAATACTTAAATCGTCATCAGTTCCTATTCTTCGCAAAGGACCACTTACATAAACCGAATCAAAACAATCAACTTAGTCTTCCGCGTCTGGAGAAACAACAGTTTTAAGATAATCCATTCCTTCTTCGACGTGACTTAGTGGGAGAAAAGCTAAGCTATCTAACATAGCACAAAAATGATTGAAATTTTCGTCTGTACGATATTTAGTCTCTAAACCTAATTTTTGTATATGCCTATGAGTGCTTTGGCATAAATGATAAAAACAACCCATTATTGTTATGTGACTACCAATAATATTTTTAAGAGCATTAATAACAGCTTTTTCGAAATCTAAATGCGCTTTAACTGGGTCGGGGTAATATTTACGTTTATTACATTCGTTCAAAAGTATTGTGAACATTTGTTCATACGTCGATTGTGTTTGTCTTTGTAATAATGAATAAATTGCAGTTAAATACTCACAATTTATAATATACTAATTATATCAACTACTCGTTTTTGAAACTTACTCATAGTACCTATACTATGTAATACATTGTTGTCAAATATAACGCGTTTATTTTACAAATAAAATTAATAATTACGTAAAAAAAAAAAATGTTATTATTAACATAAATAATTATGTTTTTCGTATGATTTTATTAACGGGGACTTTTTTTCCGGCATTCATATTATATATATGTAAGAAAAATTAAAACTTCTATAGGCGTTGTGCGCACATTCATTTTTGAGTACCTACTATTGCTTAACAACAAAAACAAAATCGATGTATCTAGTCAAAAACTGCTTTTGCGTAAATATCCTGACATTATTTTTTAAATTTCCTTGATTATAATTTTAAATTTATAATGAAAAATGCTAAGTATTTATATTGTTGACCCCTTATTACTCAAAGTACCAACCTATTATACCTACTCTTTTCAATATACGACAAATCTGCGTATCTACGAATCCCTATATACGACACCCTGCCACCAGACCGGTTTCACTCTGTCTAATAATTATTGTCTCGTGAAAATGGAGAATCGTAAGTTCCTACACGAGAGTGTGATTATTACAGGTAGATAATGACATACGTTAATTCCTACATATGTGATGTATAAGTTCCTACACGACGGAAGACAGGTACATATGTAAGTTCCTACACTAAGTATATTGTAAGTTATGCTACGTGTAATTGCACTTACCATGCATTGGCATAGATTTTAACCCTTTATTCTATATAATATATAATTTATAAGCTATCTATCTAATTTAATTTAATAATTTTCAAAATAATAATTGTAATGTAATAATAATTCATCATTTATTGTAAAAAAAAAAAATGAATTATTATTATATTATAATTATTATTTTTAAAATTATTAAATAATATATAGAAAGCACTGCTTATATTTTTTTTGTAATAAATGATGAATTATTATTTTTTAAATTATTAAATTGATAATATTTATTACGTAAATTATTAAATATTATAAAGAATTATTTATTATATTATAGAATAAAGGGTTAAAATATAATATGACAGTAGGATTATAATATGATATATCTGATATTAGATTGATAACTTATAATACCCCCTTAGTGTAGGAACTTACATGTGTACCTTTTTTTTTAATGTGTAGGAACTAACATATGTATCTTGTTTACCTGCTAGGTCTCGTGTAGGAACTTACATTCGCTTGCCCGCGAAAATGTGCAGAACAGATTTTTGTCGGGCCATGACATGTTATCATGCTGACCCTGGACAAAGTATATAGATCTAATTTGCTACCGCAGGCATTCAACAATTAATGATGACGATTAAAGCCAGGTAGTTAAAAGTTGTCAAAAATAATTTAGTAGGATTAAAATAAATACATATAAGGAGGATAAATGATAATATTCATTAACTCAAATACTAAATACTTTAATATTATTTTAGTTGTTTACAGAATAATATTAATATTACCCATTTAACATTTAACCTTACAAGAAACGTTTATTAATATTCATAACCTCAAATATATACTTATATACCTACTAATTAACTAGGTAGTTACATTTTCTACTTGAATTTTGAGCACTTGTTTATATGTACAGTTTTAATAGATGGGTAGAAAATGACTTAAAAAGTACCTATAAAATAAATAAAACCTTGGTATAGAGTAATTTAATATTTATTATGCAAACATAATATTTGTAATATTTTATATGGTTTACAATTTAAAAATTCTTTTGTATAGAATTCAAGCTTACAATAATTCGAAAATTGATTTAAATTAATTTAAATATTAACAATTGTAATTAGATATATTGGTATATCAATAATATTTTTCATTAAAAATTCCTAATTACAAGATAGTACTGTGTAGAATGTAGATAGTAAATATGTTTTTTTGTTAAGTATTGATAAGAAATTATAAAATATTATAAACCCACCCAAGTGATAAACTAATAACTAATAAATCATAATTCATAATTATGTAATATATTTTAATTTCATGCATATATTTTAATATTTTTTTTTTTTACTAATTATTTATTTTTACTCAATAATTTGTTATATTGTTAAAATTATTAATATTTAGATAATATTTATGACCTATGAGTAGGTAATGCATTTTTATTAAATATATGAGTATATTATGCAATTATAAATTACATAAACATAGAAATGTCTTTGTATTACATCCTTGTATTTTTTATAACTATAATATTACATTATTGCCAGTGAATATAATTACCTACTCATTATTTCATAGTATTTAATTTACTAACTACTGTATTTTTTTTTTTTTTAATAAATCTATTCTTCTTATTAATCTAATATTTAGTCTTTAAAAGCTATAAATTTGTATGTACCTATTTACATTTACATGATTGTATACTCTATAGTTTGCTTATTGATATACATTTAAAATACTATTAATTTTAATTATTTACGGAGATCGATTCTATAACCATAATTTATAATGATAAATTTGGGTATTCAGTCACAGGAGTTGACAACACTACTGCAGGTGAAATTACTGCTGGTCCTCCAAATGACGTTATGAAAATATTTACGACCGTTATGAGGAATATACCAACAATAACGTAGTTTCCCAATTTAAATGCCATTTTTCGTTGCTCACAATTAGTCACATTATACCGAGCACTTAGTAAAAGCGCTACACCAACTAAAATCTAATATAACCAAATTAAATTATTAGAAAATCTAAAATTAATAATTAGTACGTATAATGTATATATATAATATATACTAATTAGTATGTAATTACCTGTAAAAATATGCTTGTCAACAAAAGTATGATGCAGATGACAAAAAGGGCACTTCCATCACTTTTTTCTAGTACATATCTTAATTGATTTGCATTTGCAGAAAACAGTGCAACATCCATCATACCATGAGATAATAATTTTTTATTTCTGTATATGTTAAATGCTTTTGGTGTATCGTCATCCATATTTCCGATAACCTGGAATTAAATTTTTATTATTATAATATCATTATAAAAGTATGTGTATTGTATTCACTTTATGATCTAACATGTTTTTTTTATTCCTATATAAGTTGAATATTTTTTTTTACTATTAGTATTTAGTAATACAGTAAATTGAGTTATTTTTTACCGAAAATACTGTTTTTTTTTTTAAATATCATTGTGTGTATTAAATATAGTAGTAATATATGTAAAAGTCATGTGTCTCCACGAATAATGTTTTTAAACTACGGTGCATATAATGAATATCGTTATTCATAGTTTAAATACTTATGTAATTTTCTTTAAATTTGAAGGAGCTTTAAATATTTATAAAAATGAATTGTGCATATGTATTTAAAATATTTTTCACAAATTTATAAGTACAACTTATGTGGAAACTAGTATTTAATTTTCAAGCTTTTTAATATTTTGGATTTTTTATCGATATTTATGTAAAAAAAAAAAAATAATAATTCAAATTTTAAATGTCTATATAAATAGCACAAAAAGAGTAGAAATATTTTGAAAATGTCATCATGTATAGAAAGTCATAACATAAACATTTTCTAGATCTAATTTTTTATCCAATACCACACTTTAAGTTAAAAATTGAAGGATTTTTTTATTACTTATCATAATATGATATAAATTAAATGAATAAAGCATAATATAATAATAGGCTTTTAATATAAAATAAATGTATAGAGTGTAATGTTACTAATATCTTAAAAATAAAAGTATTAAAATATAAATAAACGAATTATGTATTAATTCCGTTTTCATACCTCATTGGCTATAACAGTTTGGTCCGGTAATAAACTGCTGTCATCGTCTGCCGGCATTTCTTTGTCGTTTTGATTATTAACTAATCCCATTTCAGAACTATTTGTATGATTGTGATCAGTCGAAAAATCTACTGTTGAACTACGATTTTCAGTTACTATTTCGTTCATCTCTATTTGTTGGGTTTTAATGTCAGTCGATCCGTTAGGTGATAGTGTTGCAGCGTATTGTAATTTTGGCTCAACTATTTTGCAGTTGTTGTTGATGTGCACTTGATTTCGATCCTTCATACCTGTCGTTCGGTACTACAAAGACGGAGGACATTCAGGCATTATATTAGATTAAATACTGTTTGAATCTAGTTTCAACAAATGTCCATCTATCGACGTGATTTCCGATATTCCGTTTATATTTCTGAAAAAAGTATTGTTATTATTTATTAGTAGGGGATTCCTATATTTAGTTATTTTATTCAAACAATATCATTTATTAACCTTGATAACACGTGTACTTATTTTTTATTTATAAGGAGCTATTACTTAGTGAGCAATACGATACGTTATTACTTATTAATTATTACGTATATGTATAAATGATACATTCTATTTATATATTTTCTTAGTATTTCTTTAGTATAAAATTACATAATTTAATAAACAATTAATTATTTTTTTTTAATTCCAGGTGTGCGTTATTATTATTTTCTTTTTCTTAACAACATATTTTATGAAATTACAAATTATTAAATCGTATATATAAATACTAACTCCGAAATAAATATGATACAGGTACCTATATTCTTAATTGCTTTTTATTTATTGTAAAATCGTTTTTATTCTTTAGAAAACAAAATATATTTTTATTTTAAATAAAATTTAAAAGTAGATAGTTACCTACCTATATCTACTTAAACATATATATTTGATGTATTAATACCTAAAAATATTCAGTGTGAACGATATGATATTATAATTTTTTTAAATAATACATCATATTATTAATTTTATACTACTAGGTAGGTATTTGATTTTCTTCTCAATTTTAACAGTTTTTTTTTTCAGCGCAGGGTTTACATGAACCCAATTTTACCCGTTTTTTTTCTGGCGGAGCTTACAGTAAAAAGGTACTTGTGGCAGAGTATTTACATGCGCCCATAATAGATGTATATTCAATTTGAATTCAATGCCTGGTCAATAATTTTATAGATACTATTTAAAAGAATTCTAAGAGGAAACCATCTGCAATTTATCACCATATATTTCTAAGGGTACATAATAATTATTCATTAAATTATATTAAATCTTTATACTTTTAATTGTTATTAAATTAAATTATTATACAATTATATAATATATATATTTCTATGATTTATTGCCATCTATAATTCATGAACTCAAAAATTTTACAAGTTGATATTTACTTAGCTTGTTCTTAAGTCTTTGTTTTTTGTCATTGTTATTTTTTATTCTTTCCTTGTAAAATGATTAATTATCTATTATTAGAAATTGTACTGTATTAACGCCCCGAGGTTTCGATATATAAATATATAAATAATAATTTCGTTCAAAATTACTAGCTCACACAATAGGTACACAATTAATCTTTATAAAACTATAATTATAAACTTATAGTTTTTAATATTTTTTTTTTTTTTTAATAACATTTTTATAGTACCTACTTAGTAGGTATTCATAATTATTAACAAATATAAGAAAAAAAAACTAAGTACATACATTTTTTTTTTGTTTTTCTTGACTATTTTTAAACATGAAATATGTCTATTTTTTAACTCTTTGAAGTACAACTTCGATTCAATTTTTTACTAGAAACCTCTAGAATTTGATTATCTCAATATTTTTTTTTCTAGAGATAGTGTCTTTTGATAAAAAAAACTCATTATTGTTGTTAAAATTGTATATTCATTGAATTAACTAGAATTTAAAATTACTCTCCGCTTTAAAACTAATATTTAACAGTGATCACTTCAATAGTTAGGTATTTAGATATCTATTTTATTCTATTTTATATCTACTTAATTTATTTATATAATATAAAAAAATGTAATTAAATTACTATTTTTGTAATTATAATATTAAGTAGGTATATTATACATAATTTATGTACAAAGTAAAAATATATTGTAGGTTAAATATGCATAATAATATAAACTTATAAAAAATATTTCCCGAATGCAAGTTTACTGATTAATACAGAAATGAATGTAAATAATAAATTTGAATCAATAATACAGATATTGAGATACCTATATGAAAATTGATATTTGTTCATTAGTATAAATACAATTTTTTTTAAAATTTTATTTACAATGAAATCATCAAGTTTCATTTGATCCCTATTAATATTTAATAGGTAATGATAATAAATAAAAATAAAAAAAAATAAATAGTAATAATTAATCATGTATAAGCTGGCATAATATGTGTATACATACATTAGTGAAAATGGGAAGGGTAGGTGGCTTTTGGGGATTTAGTCCTCCTAAGTCAAAAGTTAACACTTAATATTAAGTATTGTGTTTATCATTTTTAGAAAATATTATGAAGAGGGAATTGCAGTGGCGGTTCTAGTGTATGGGCAGCGTGGGCAGCTGCCCATACCAAAATTTCTGGTGTCCCTTATTTTTAAAAATGTAATGAGAATGGAGAGGAAATTAGAAATTATATTCGCAGTTAAAACTTAATTATAAATCTACTGTTGCCCATACGAAAATGTAGTTCTAGAACCGCGACTGGGGAATTGTATATAAAAAAAAGCCTATAAAAATGTTTGAGGTATTTTGCATCTATTTATACATAAAATAGTATAATTATGCTGGTTTTCCAAATGCAGATATTAAAATATTAACCACAGTTATGAGAAATATTCCGACAATAACATAGTTTCCAAACTTGAATGCCATCTTTCGGTCGTTGCAATTAGTTACATTGTATTGAATACTCAAGAGCATAGTCATGCCAACCAGAATCTAAAAAAAGTAATTCGTTAACATAGATTACCTACAAGTATATAGGTATGTTTATAAAAACTCTAAATTTTATTTACTTACTTGTAGGATTATGCTTATCGATATAAGTACTACACAAATGTATGAAATGTATTGGCCATCAAACGTCTCTAAAACATGTCTCAACTGATTGGCATTTGCGGAAAATAACGCAATGTCCATCATACTTTGAGTTAAAAGTTTCTTTTTTCTATATAAATCAAAAGCTTTCAAAGTATCATCATCAGAATCTCCAAGTATCTAAAAAATATGTACATTATTTATATTTAATAACGTAAATTAAACATAGTAAATATTGAATTTACATTTTCAAATACTCCGTTTTTATTATTTGTAATGGGTTGAAGCTCATTATCTTCAGTAGGTTGACCAATTTGTGTCGAGGAATTACCAAGTTCTGCACGAGAAGGATCCGGTAAACCATTAATATTATTTTGTATTTTAGTAAAATCTGGAGAATTGGTTTGCTCGAAAGCATTTTTTTCTCTTTGATTTTTATTATTATCTAGTATCCGATATTGTTCTAATTTGGAATTTTCCATGGTTTACAAACTTTTCTGAAACAAACAAAATATAAAGATAGTTAATGTATTCTGCATTAAAATGTAACTATTTATGCGGTATTCAATTCATTTTATTTGAATAATAAACATGCTATTATATTTCCAAAATAAAGTTATTTATGAGAATATAGTATGAGTAATAATTATTATTGTTTAATCTCATGACATAAAACTGCAGTTTCATAAATTGTAGTATAAAAAAAATTACATCATTATTCATTAATATGGTGCTATATATATTTATGGTTACTATATCTAATAGTATAAAATGTAATTCATTTTTTTACAAAATATTTCGTTTTATTGTAGAAATGCTGTGTAGTAGTTTCTTAATTTTAAAATTTTAACACTATACTTAAAGGTATTTATCTTTCATATTGATAAAATATAAATATATTGATATTTTTAGTAGTTACTCGGAAGTTTAATTTGTTATTGACGTTTCATTAATTAAAAATATATATTACATTTTTAACAATCAACATTATCTTTTAATATGATTTTAGTAACTACTTATTCGTATGCAAAAATAATGACAAAATAACGTTATGATTTGGAAATATATTAGAATAGCTTAATATTATATGTACTGTTTTATAGAACATTAATCCCTTTATTATCATTCCCGTGATATGAATTTTTGATACATAAAAATAAAAGCTTTATCCGTAAATAATCAATATAATTACAACTTTAACCATATATAATCATAAGAATATAATTATTATACTTACCTATTAAGTATTAGGAAGTAGTAGCAATATAATAAAATTGAACAGTATTCAATGCACTATTTTTAAAATATGTTCACAAAAAATTACATTAACATTAAATATTATACATTTGTACATTTTTTAAAAAACGTACTAATGTCATGTTTCAATATAAATAAAAAATTTAAAAAAGTATAATAATAATAATAACTATTGTCTTGTGTACGTTAATAAACAAGTTTTCTGAATAATCATAATTTATAAGTTATTAGAGATTAGAGTTTATTAAGATTTATAATGGACGTGAAATGTTTAAATAAGTATGAACAATTAATGTAGTTATTATGTATATAATATATTTAATTGATTTATGTAACTGGGCTAGTATTGATAAGAATAAGTTAAATACAATTAACCTTAAAATATATTATTTTTAATATTAATATAAGTTCAAAGTGTAGCCCCGTCATATCTTCCGTAGCGCACACAATTATTTTACTACATTCTCCTTTGTTTTTCAATTATTATAGCGCATTACACTTAAACGTTAAATAAAACCGACTGTGTATTAAGTATATCTTTATTTCACCTAATTTAAACGTCAAAACTTTTACTATTAAATAAATTAAATTTGTACTTAGTTTTATGAACTATAAATATAATTAAATTACGTAAAACCAAACACAGGTCTCCGTTTTCAATCCAGAGCGGTTGCCGCAAAGTTCAATGTCGAATTTCTCGTCTCTTATCATCTTCAAAACAAGTGCCGAAAATTTCTCATCGCTATTAAAGTTAATGCTTCAAACATATTATAATATCTTCATTCTCCTATATTCGACATGTGTGTTCATTTGACTATTCATGCACATTGTTACTATACCTCAAACTGTTTTTGATATAAAATGTAAGTGTATCAACTATGAGTTATCCATCTTAAGTATATTTTTTAATTTAAGCCTGTGTAACGAATTTACCTATAGGCACTTAAATTAATTACAGACTGGACATTTTAAAATAAGGCGATATTAAAAATTTTAAAGTAAAAGTATTTAAAAACAATACGAACAACCTTAATTTAAGAAAAAGCGTAAATACCCATTGTGATACAAATTATTATCTATAGAATTATTTCAACTATGTTTCATTTATATTATTTTGAGGGAAGATGTAACTAAACATATAAAATAATTTTTTTAAGATATAATGCATAATCTTAACCCTATGCCCTAGGGAATAATAAGAATATGTGCTAATTGACTAATAAGACAGTGGAATTACCTATTAGAAAAAGCCAAATCCGTTGTAACATTTCTTATTTCATTTATAATTATATTTTTAAAAACGAAATTAAACAAACGCCTATTCATATTATAACCAATGCTTTTAGTTTTATGAACACTAGGTACTATATTCAGTATGTAGTATAAATTAGGATATACAAATGATACAAGCCAACAAAAGGAATATACTAGTGTTTTTTATGTAGTGGAAAAAACCTGTCCAGTGACTAGTGAGTGAGGTGAATAACTCCTGCCTAAAGGTTAGAATGATTATCTGTGTCTATCTATATCATTTATCAGTGAGAAGCAAAAAATAAGTATCTAGCGCTTAATTAAACACAAACTTAAATATTTAACAAATTGTGGAATTAGACTTAATAGAAAATTCAATAGTATTCAAGTAATATAGTAAAAATATAATTTATTTTGGAAAATTACATTGAATATTGATTTTAATTTGTTATACAAGCATGTGCAAATAGTTTATTAGTACAGACGTACAGTTATATCTTTTGGTCGAACAATGAAATTACGTATTTGTAGTTTTAATGAAAACAAATTATGTTTTTAGTAAAAATGAAAAAGTAAATTAGATAAACTATACGTCAAAAGACACTGGTAGTTGAACTTGAACTATTTAAATAAATACAGCAATAAATGAGTTAATTTACATTAGTTGAATTAAAATGTATAGTATATATATACATTAAAAGAATTGGCCATCATCCATCTGTAGATTTTTAAAAAAAACAGTTCTAAAAATAAAATATGTTGTAGTGAAGAAGCGTGTGTTTGAAATTATTGAAAAATAATGAAGATAATGTCAATCGTAAAATAATTAAACATCTGACATAGGTAATATGGTGAAAATGAAAAAAATAATAAAATCATAGAATTAACAAAAATAGTGATTTTTTAATTATTATATACAGGTAGATAGTTTTCTGGTTTCCATTTTTTTTTTTTATGTAATGATAATTATATTATAAAACTAATTCACTATAAAAACTTATAATATATTACCAACTAGTTAGCATTTAGTAACTGTGATCGTATTTTAAATATTAAGCCTCGAAGGGTATTTAAAAAAGTCATAATTTTTTTTATTAAGAGAAAATATCAGTATAGTCTTGTAAAAAGTATGTTCACGAATTAATATATATATATATATAGATAATAACAACATCATACAAAAAATAGAAAATATTATAACAGAATATTAATTACAAGAGGAATTACATTTTAACTTTTAAAATAATCTATCCAATAAAAATTTGATCAAAAAGTATTACCCCCCCCCCCCTCAATAACAAGTCCATATTATATTATATATAAAATAATATATCATTTTTAAGCCATTTCTGCACGAAATAGTCTAGTTATACACTTATTAAACAGAATTGATGATACCGTAAATTCGTTTAATATCACATCAAAAATATATAAAGCGAAGTTTAACAGAGTGGGTAGGTGGGGTAGAAATGGGTGATAATGTGACATGGAATGGCAAAACCATCACGAACGATAGCACAGTAAGTATAGTTGATCAATGTATTCTCGTATTACTACTGTTTTATATATAATGCGTGCCAGGGATATTCGATGGGATTTTAAACGATTCGTTATAAAAATATATATAATGTAATATCATTTTAATAGAACGTTTTACAAATTCAAACGCATTAGTTGTCAAGCGAGTATTTTACAACTTATATATTAATAATATAGACAGAAACTATTGCTTTAATTTTTAAATAATGAAAAAAAAAAATCAATAATTGAAAACAGACAATAAACTTATCGTCTTTGAAGTAACAAATACATTTACTATTACCTACTCCAATTTTAAAAATCACAAAACTGTGTTTTAAAATATGTTAAGCATAAATTAAATTTGTTACGAGTGCACACCCCCACAGAGGTATCAAAGACAGAGATTGCGTGTATAGCGTCCTCTTAAAAGTTTTATATTAGATAGGTATTTATTATAATTATAGACTCGTGCGCAATTTACTTCACAGCAGTATACATTAAATAATTTGAATACTATGTTATAATAATCACCGAGGGAAATTGTCATATTATAACTGTGTGGTATGAAAAAATATAGCAAAACAACATTTAACCAAAAAACTTTACCTGTTTTACGATCGCTTTTCGTGTTTACCATCCAGGTAAGCGATGCCAAACTTTCGGGGACAAATGACTGTTATTGTAGTTAACGTTTTGTCGGCGGTGGCAAAAACCCAAAATGAAAAAAAATTAGTAAAAAATAACAACTAAACAAAGAAAAAAGTTTTACTTAAATAATATTCTAAAATCGTTTATTATTATGAACTGCATGGACACCGCACGAACGGGTTCATCACACTACGTAAGACCACTGCCACAATATTATTATTATTTTGTCCGAATTCGCGGAGGCGGACTTCCGATTTCGTGTTGGTTGGAGTATGAATCGTCTGTAAAACTCGTCTCAGTTCTCAGTTGGAGGGGACTACTAACAGGCTAACCGCAGATTATCAACATAATACGTGCCGAGAAAATAATCATCATAACATATTTTTAATTGTACAATATATCAGAGTAGTAGCTTAAAATGTATTATTTTATGATGAGTAACATATAATAATGACTTTTTATGGTAAAAGTTACGTATTTGAAATGTGCTTGTGAAGTAGTATTTAATATTTGTACATACGATATGATATTCAAATAGTGTAAAGTTGGGTGTAAAATACTTTTAGTGTTATAATCGATTCAAGTTTTTCGTTGTGTGAAATTGATTTTTTTTTTTTTTAAAGTTACTACTTACTATACTTACACCAGAGATTCCCAACAGGGGTACCACGAATTTTATTTAGGGTTCAGCGAAATTATTTGAAATGTATTTTTTATTATATTATTTGTTCAATAATAATTTAAAATAAAAATATATAGTTAATTTTCAATGTAATAATTTGTTTTATAAAATATAATAGGTATGTATATAATAGTACATTATATCTACATCTTATTACTTTAGTTTATACTTATGCATTGTTAAATAAAGCCGAAATTGTCAATAGGGTGCCTCCGGATTTTTAGAAAATGACTGAGGGTGCCGTGAGTCAAAAAAGGTTGGGAACCTCTGACTTACACTAATGCAAATACTAGGCGAGCATTGATAATGCAATGTATACTAATTAGTAGTTCATGTTTGTAGTATTTATACTGTGTATTATTAATAATTATTATTATCACCATATCCATTATAATAGTTATAGGTAATAATAATTATTATTATTGTTTCGATTGCGAAAAGTATAACTTTGTTCGGCGGAAGCAATATCATCATTATGATAATTTTTATATTTATGAATCATGTATATACGTCCAAATGTCTCGAGTAAATTGTAACTGGAAAACATTATGTTAAACTTTATGTATTTATGAGTATATTTTTACTCGTATCGTCACTACTGTGTTGGTTGTAAATGCAGCCGCAAGACCAAGTTAAAATAAAAACGGGGAAAGGTAAGTAACCGCTTAGCTGTACTGCAGTAAGTGCAACCTATATTGAGGAGTAAGTTATTGTAATTCAATTTAAATTAGATAATAATAAATCATTTCATGTGAAGACATTACCCTTGTGCAAGAAGTGACGGAGACGGAAATGTTGATCACTCTTAAGTACCAACTAGATTCATTTTTTATAGAAACTATCCTCAAAATTAAAAAGTATATAAAAATAAGTATTTTTTTTTTCATTTTGTGTAAAACATAGGTAAATAAAAGACATTGTAAAATTCAAGACTGGGCAAGTTAATGTTATTTTTAACTCGTTAAGTTAAGTTATTTTAAAATAATAAAGTTAAGTTAAGTTAAAAGTTACTCATATTTGTTTTTTGTTAAATCGTTAAGTTAAATGTTAACTTTGAAAAAAAGTAACTTAACTTAGTTTAAAGATAAAATTTTCTAGTTTGCAAAATAAAAAAAATCCAGACACATAATAATGTTTATTAGATAGTTTTTCTTTATTTACAAGAAAATTACTGGGGAAATTTCAAATGATATACATCAAAGTATAAACTAGCTATCAAAAAACGTACTTTTCTAAAAATATCGTTCTAAAATTTGCATTATAATTCTATGGACTAAAATTAACTTAGTTTATATATTTTTGAATAAAATTAACTTGAAGTTAACACGTTAATCTTTTAAAAAAAGTAAATTATTAAGTTAAAAGTTAATTTCAAAAAAAAGTAACGAGTTAATTAACTTAGTTAAAATTAACTTATCGTTTTAACTTAATTTTAACTTATATATCGTTAATGCCCAGCCTTTTTAAAATTAATACATTTATGGCTTTAGGTACTTTAAAACTAATAATAATAATGTAAATATAATAAGTGTATCAAATATAAGCATGTTTGGCAAAATATTGTGTTGAAGATAAGGAGTTTTAAGTTTAAATAAAAATAAAATAATTAAATTTTTAATAAAATTAATGTAGGTGATAAATCAGTTAAACAACTTCTTATAGATTTAGCCAGATTAGTGAAATTAGTGACCTCGGTCAAAGTTATAATATTTGGAGGCCTTAATTTTACAAATGTGATGATTTAAAAATAAGCATGTACATTGCTATTGATAAAACTTCACCTTATAATAATATATTAACTAGAATGGTATAGTTAGCTATTTTAATAAATAATAATCAAAGGAATTCTGAATGTCGACTTTCTTTATCCTATTTTTGATTATAAACTAAAGCATATAATTATTATGATTGATTGGGATCGTGAGTATAGATTTATAAACGAATGCTATAATGATTTATGATGTACCTGAGTCTGCGTGTCTTCTTTAACTTATTGATGATGATGATTCTTTTATTGAATTTATGTGAATATATATTATTATATTTTCTTACCTGGTCGATGTTGCTTGAGTTGAACAATGATAGGATTTTGAAAAAGTATATAAGAGATATTAATTTTGTTGAAGTAATATAAATACAATTTTAGGTTTGAATATAAATTACTTTAATAATTCACAAGATATTGTAAGATTTAAAATGAATAAGTTAAATTAATAGGCGCTTTTGAATATAGCGGATTAAGACGGTACGTATGAAAACTGTGTGATGCGGTAATTGGATAATGTGAACAGACAATGATGTTGAGATCCTACTCAGCTGATGGAAGCAGACTGGTGTGTACCAAAATGGGGGTTCTACTTATAATATTGATCTTTGATATCTTGTTGTTACATATTAAAATTGTTGTTTATTTGCATAAGTACATAAAAATATGTTATTGTAAGATAAGTGACATTTCTAAATATATATATATAAATATGGTCATTATTTATTTATAGTTTTTGTACATTTTGATTAACATCAGGGTACATAGGCATATATATTTGTTATATAATAATAGTGTTTATTAGATATTGTTTTATAATTTTGATATTATAATGAGTATGGTTATAATATAATTGGTACGTGAGTATAGATAATTTATTGTGGTTTTCTGGTAATAACATATTTAATATTATTATGATGATATCGAATCATAAGCTGTGTAGGTGTAATGATGTAGATATCATTACACAAAAAAAATTTAGCCAATTGATATTTATTAGTTAAATAAGAAAAATATTTTCCTCCGGAGAGCAAATTTATATTACATAGTTAATTTATTAAAAAATATAATTTAATTAAGTGTTAAAATATAAAATATGTATATTGTATATGGTTATTTCCATATGATATTTTTCAAAAATACAAACAAATTTAAAATATTTTTTTCTACATTTACTCAATGCATCAAATATCTAAAACGTTATTAAACGATAGTTTTTTACATGTCATTTTCAATTGACATAATTGTTAATGTGTTCAATCTATCTTCAATCTACCTACCTATGTAGATCTTATTTTTAGTTAGAGCCAATTTTGAAAATGAAATCTCTGCTTCACAATTTGTCAAAAGGTATTGTCAGGTATAATTTCAATGTAATATATATATTTGGAAAAAATTCAATAAGACTATTCATAAAAAAGTTTTGCTATAGCACCATAATTATCAATACCTGAAAAACTGCTATTGAATTTCGATTACTCATTTGTAAAAAACTACTGTGTTGTTTTCTGCATGGGTATCAAAATGTTGATAGGTATAAATATATGGAAACAACACAGTAAGTCATTAACTACTGAACAGTAATCATAAATTGTATGCTTGAATAGGTATCAGTGTTATCCATCGAACATTATGTTTAAAAAATACCTAACTTAGAAGTTATAGAAGTAAACTTTGTTGAATATCATTATGTTTGAATATTTTATTTTTAATTTATTATTCAATCTAATTGTTTCAATGCCTGTTTACACTTTCAACGTCTTTTAAATTAATTTTAAAAATACAATTGTTTTAATAATATATATATTATTATAAAATATGTAAATGTACAAAATTTAATTGATGATGGTGGTGAAGAAACTGAAGGAAATTTTGAGGAACGTGTGATTTCAGTTGACTATTTAAGGGTTTTCCAATTATATAGGTAATAGAGAACTCTTCAATTGTTCTAACTATACTTAAATCAAATTTGTTTAATTAGTCTTTAATACAAAAGTTCAAAAACTGAAGTATTCCGGGTTATTTTTTTTAGTTTTGGAGTTACTTGTTATATGTATGAAATAGGTGCTTTTACAACTAATCTAAAAAAGTTATTTTGTATCAATGGTAGATTTTTAATTATTATTTTTGTTTGAGTAGGCCACAGCCAACACTGAACTTTTATATGTTAAATGATTTTTTATTAATACATAGGTATGGTAGTAATGAACATCTAATGGGTATATAGTGTTGATAAATGATAAATCATGGAACCATATTATACTTGTTCACATAGGTCATAGGGTTTAATATTAAATTGTCATTCGTCTCTACACTCTGTAGGATTGATATTTTATTATTTATATTTACTTTCTAGGTTAAAGTTAAGAATGTGTAGTGACATTTTTATTTTATTCTAATTGAAAGTTTGAAGGTAGCTAATAGAGAACTAGTAATATTTTAAATATAAGTTATAATGATTATATTTTAAGAAATACTGAATGATAAAATGATGTAACAAAAATAGAATAAAACTATATCATAAATATATTGAACTCAAAATCGCTAAATAGCAAAAACAAAAAATAAAATCAGGGATCGGCAACCTATGAGTAAAGGATAATGTATTTTGAGTACGAAGCTGATAAAACTCAAACATTTTTGCTGAACACTCTCAAGCGAATCAATGGCAGTGTAAGGATCGCTATCCCATACTAAACAACTATATTCAAGAATAGGTCTGACAACAGAACAAATATACTTTTAGTGACACCCTCTGCTTAAAAATACTTTAGCCAAACACATAATAAAACCAAGTGCTTTAAATGCTTTGCAACGCACAAAATCTATATGTAACTTGGGATTAAGATTATAATTAAATTTAAAGCCAACAAAATCCATAATAGAATTCAACTCACATAAAATATTTATTTCATTAATTCTATAGCTGAAATCAATTGGTAGTTCTATCCAATCATATGAAATGAATATGTTATATAATTATTATAATATGTATAATATATAGGAAATGTTTTTGGAAAAATAAATTTCTAATAACAAAAATATATAATAAAATATCGTTAGAAACTTAGAAATAAGTCTGAAAGCCTGTCGGTGATTTTCGCTTAGAATAATTTTTTTTTTTTGTATTATGATTTGTCATTGAATTCATTTTTAGCACATCCATCATAGTAACCTATACCTACTCGATTATGAGGAACATTCGACACTTTACTATTAATAAATTAATAATAATATGGGTATTTTAATGTCAATATCGATAAAGTTTCTTAACAATAATCCAAAGTTTATTCGTCTTTTTTTCTTAACACATTTAACATAAAATAGTTACGATATATTTATGTAGATGATAATAATATAATATCTACATAATATATTTGATTCACACCTATACAATTTACATATTACATATATACTCAGAAATTCAGTAAATCTATGAATAATAATACACATTATATAAAAAACGTTATCCTTATTTATATTTTATACATATTAATATTTAAATACATATTATTCTGTTCTCCAGTTTAAAATCATAAAAATTGAAGAAGAAAAAACATGTACCTACTCAGATCGGTATAGATATACATTTAAAAAATAATTAATCTTATAAATCATTAAATTAATAATCACATGGTTTTCATTAAAATTTAAAGGTTGGCAAGATATGTTTTCAAAGTTTTTGATTTTCACACTAAGAAATTCCATTCACTAATTTATCTTTCGGTTGTTCAATCGTTAATATACCGGTATCTTTTTCCTGTAAAAAACAAACAAAAGAACAATCAACATAGTGTTTATTGACACGCAAAGTAAGTAAGTTATTACCTTTTGCCCTAGTGTTGTAAGTTTCCACCCGCCTTCGCCGTCAAAATGCAATATGTGCGAATGGAATTTCCTGGAAACAAAAACAACGAGTAAATTAATGATTTTTGTCGATATAAATAATAAAGTTATACATAATAAAATTATAGTAATACTAATAGTTTTAATTAATAATTATTATTCTCATTAATAATCATAAATAAATAAAATGATAATGTTTACCATAGGGACGGCCTGTGGGTGATGGTGAGGAGTGTGATGCCGGAGTCCTTGGCTGACTGGTACATGTCACTCTCGACGTCTATGCTCACAGCACTGGTACACTCATCCAGAAGGGCAAATGATGGTCTGAAAATACAAGTAACGGGCAGATGAAGTTTTTATATTCCATTCGAGAAGGAGTTAGGTAATCGAATGGGGTCACATTTAGAATTTGTACTTTAATGCTCACTTATGGTAAAAGATTCTGGCAAAGGCCATTCTTTGTTTTTCGCCACCGGATAGAACATCCTTCCAGTCGGCAATCGCGTCCCAACCACCTTCTCTTTGTACCAAATGGGACAGGTGGACTTGGGCCAGGCACGCCTCCAAGTCTTGTTCGGTAATGCCTTTGGTCAGCATGTCCGAAAGAGTGTCTGGATAAATTACTTGTTCTTTCAAACTTCCTATTGTCATGTACGGCCTACAAATACACACGATGAGTACTACTGTTTTATTTGTTATGTGTTAAACAATAACTCGTGTTTTACACTATTGATTGAGTACAATGCACCAAATACATATTATACTCATATAATGTTACACGAAATATTGACTGGTAAGTATAACAATACACGTTTAGTAATAGTTTCTATATTTTATATTGGACGGTTTTTATGAGAAGCTCAATAAGTCAAGTTCGGGTTTTTGTTATATCTATACATAGGTTTGTCAATTCTGTAAGGAATGTCAAGTCATATTTAATACAATGCTGTTGGTATAAAATTGTACCATTGTAATTCACACGTGATATTTGTTTTCCAGTCACAATATAATGTTTGATAATAGCCAACAAGAGCAATAAAACAGTAAGTCATATTTTATATTTTGTATATTTTTTTTTTTATGTAAAATATTAAATAAAATCAATTATATAGAAAATATATGTTATACAAAATATCCTCATTCTTAGACAAAATACATGCCATAATATAATGTTATATCAGAAAAGTCATAGGTCAGGTTAGGTTCCAACGTCGTAAAAAATATGTCAAGTCATAGCTAGGTTATAGATATAGTGAGGAAGCAGAAAATTCGCAAGATGTATAATAATATGCAATAATAGAATTAATTGAGTATGTTTTTGTTACTGCGTTTTTTAAAAATGAAGTTGGTTATGGATTATTGTGATGTAATTATGTTCAATTTTTTTATTTTGTAAATATATATATAAGTACCGTAGTATTTGAAATTTTTACATAGTTCAAACACAAAAATGTGTGTTAAGTGGTAATGAAAATAATGAAAAGGTTAGATTCCGGATCACATTACTTCGGTTATAGTAACTATACTTTGTCTTCGATAAAAAAAAAAAATGTTAATAATTTATTTGAGGATAAGATTAGCCAAATTATTAAATTTATATATATTGGTCACATGAGAAATAATTTAGTTTTTTTTATCAATCCATTATTTCAAAAGAATCAAACTATCAGACTTTTACTTAGTTATTGTTTGAAAATTATTGTATATATTTTATTTTTTTTATTGCATATTTCAATATTATACAATTTATTAAATGCATAGGTACTTTACCGTTTTATATTGCATATAATAATCTTTTGCCACACTGATAAGTTATTAAAATATATTATATGTATATATATAATCATAATAAAATTAAAATCATTTTTATAATAAGATGATTAAAAAGACAAACGTTTTTCCAGTTCTCTGGAAAGTAGGTACCTATCGTTCATGACTATTGAGCCATTTCTCTTAGAACCCGTCTGTTAATTACTATAATAGGTATAATCTATCGCGTTGTCAAATACTACTGCCCGGACAGCGAATCAAAGCAGCAGCAGTAGCACCAGCATTAGCAGCACTGTCTACAACAAACGTATAGTGTAGTATCCGTGTATTACGCTCTATACATAATATTAAAATTAATAATATTATTATTTTTTTTTTTTCAACAACAGGTAGGTATAACGGCTGGGCTATATTATATATATATATATATTTTTACCTTTGTGGTATGTAAAACATGCAACAGTTTGGCGGCCTAATCAGTGTGCCGGCATAGACGGGCCACAGTCCACTTAGGACCCTGAACAGAGACGATTTACCGCATCCGTTGGGGCCGGTGATCAGCAGGTGTTCGCCAGGTTTCATCGTCATCGTTAGACTGGACACGACAACGTCGCTGTTGGGCGTCACTATTGGAACGTCGAACAGCGATATGCTGCCATCCGGACTATTTTTCACGATTCCTGTTAACAATACGCCAAAGTCAGGTTGCAATAAGAATATTTGTCCCTACCGTTTGGGCAAACCATCAGTTATGTCCACTATTTTTAATTTAAAATGTAATTTTTTATACACTACTTTTTAAATCGATGTCTTAAAAATACCAAATGAATAAGAATCACACATTTTTACTGTAGTTTATTACATCAGCATTTGGATTACTGTATAATTTTAAAACTAAATGCCAATATTTCATAAAATACAAGTATACAGAGAATTCGTTCTGTTTTCTATAATGAGCATAATAACTTACTATATTTAAAACTCGTTCTTGATAAGCAGTAAATCTTTTAGGGAGTGGTATTTTGACACGTGACTACCCATTAACTAGATAATAGTATTTTCGGTTGTTATTGAATATCTTTTATATTTTCTAATTTCTAGAAACGGTTTACTCGTCCTAGTATTAGAATGAAGAGTTAATAGAACTTTTCCTGGTTTTTAATAGATACCTTTTACAAAATGTTTAGTGTTCTTTTTTTGGCTAAATACAAGTTCATATACATTTCATATTTCTGGAAGAAATTTAAGAATTTAAAACATACGCTGGACTAAAATGACACAAGACTATCATTTTTGAACTACCTAAACATTATTTTGACTAAAATTCTTCTAACTCAAACTTAATAAATAATAATGATTTACATTACTTGTATAATAATAAATAATTATAATGAGACTATTAAGACGATTCTCTGATATTTTATAATTTTTATTTTGTCCATACAACATAGTAACGTAATATCGATTAGTGAAGGGGAGATTCAATTTTTTTTTAAATTGAAAATCTTGATGCGAAGAAATTCCATTCCACGTTGAATATTAATTAACTCTTAGAATTCGGGTTTTATTGATGTTGATTTTTAAATTTAATTTTTAACTAATTTAACAATTTATTGTATTATTACTTGCTTAATAGTAGGTATATATAATATTAAAATTATCCGTACAATAAGTAAGCCTGTGCCATAGCGACCAAGATAACATTTCCTCCATTACTCTACTTATAAAAACTTTAAATACTTATAATGTAACTAAGTAATTATACTAGTTCAAAATTGTAAAAACTAAATTTTTTTAACTAATTGTAGCATAAACGATAACAGACGTTTTAAGATGATCATTTAGAAAAATAATGAAAGTTTTTCAACCAAGATAGTTCTAGAAAAATTTAAAATTGAATAGCGAAAGTGGATCGCAACCTATAATACATCACTGTTGACCTATCACGGATATGCTTAAAAGATATTTATTTTGTTTTGGGGTAATGTTATTATATGTACGAAAAATGTACGAATGGTTCATAGTATCCATTTTTTTACATTATATGACGATATACCAGAATTTAAACAGCCAATATTAGGATGTAATGTGTTTTTATTTAAAAATGTTTTTAAACGAATAATAATATAATTATTATTATTGTCGTTATTTTTAATACATCAGAACACTGGTACAACCGGTATTTTACCAGTGGCTTGTATAATAGCGTCAAAGTTACTAGTGGATACACGGCAATCAAACACACGATTTCAGTCTCGTTTCGTGCGAAAGCGAGTTAATGCGTATAATATACCTACGAGGAGAAAATACTGTTACGGCTGGGGTAGCGCGTCATCTCCTCGAAAACGGAACTAACTTTTCTTACCAGAGGAGTATCGACTACCTATCCAAAACGAAAAACAATCCTATCGGTCATCATACATTATTGTAATATTACTGATGTTATTATTATGCGTATATTCGTATTCAGTGCAGGAACAACGTTTTACCTCTGATCACGAGTTGTCCGTCTTTGTTATAGTGCAATTTTGGTAACGTCTTGTGCACTTTTCCGTTGGTCAATCCATTTCGACGGTATTTACACTTGCTGACGTCGTTGAACACATCGAGCATGGCGCCTACCCTGTACGTGTAGCCAGCGAGTTCAACAATTTCCTAAAAAAGAGATTTTAATAAGAATAAAGAGAAAATCAATTTTTTATTACGTCATCATCGGAATTTTATATACTCCTAATACTCATAATAATCTATCAGTTGTATATCATTCTATAGTAAAACATAGTGGAAGTATAAAATAATTTATGTGTTTAAAGTAAAGTCAATTCACAGAATTCAAAAACATTGTTTTTCGAGCATATTTTTGCACAATTATTATTATTATTATTTTTTTTTTGTGATTTTTCAGAAATGAAATAAATAAAATAATTTTTGTTTGGTTAGTAAGATGATATTTATATCAGGATTATATTATATAACGTTTGGTTTGACCGTGAAAAAATATTTTTTCTTTTTTTTTTGTGGGTAACTAATAAAAATAGTAAAATAGTAATGCGATCAAAAACTATATTTTTTAATTATTAGTGAATTATTTGCACTATCTATATAGTTGGAAGCTTCTAAAAAAAAATTAAAACCATTAAAATTTTTATATTTAATTCGTACCCGTAAATTAAATAATTTTTTTCTAGTTTTAATTAAAAACTTAATTAAAATTATGTTTGTACCTTTTATTTTTAATATTTGTAGACTTGTAGTGCATAAAATTATATTTTTAAAAAAAACATTACATATATTATAGGCGCCTATATTTTTTATTTATTTTTTGTGCTATGAGTTTATTGTAGTTTATCATCAATATTGTTCAATACTATATTTAGAAGACATTGAAATGATTTCATTACAAAATTGTATTAAATGTAAGTTAAACGACAATTACAATATAATATTATATTATATACCTTATACGAAGTCATTAATCTTTCTACGGCATCGGCTCCTGAAGCAAGCAGATTTCTTGCCGTGGTCAAGTATTGAGTTCGCTCGCTCACTCCTCCGTCCGGAGAATCGTTGAGTTCTAAAAAAGTAACAAGCCATACACATTATTTACGTGAATAAGATTTTAATAGAAATCGAAATTATACAAAAATGCTATATGCATTATGCAATTAGAGTATGATATGATATTATAATAATATATGCTAAGGTTCTAGTTTATCTTCACATAGGGTACCTACTCATATACTCAATAATAAATGGCTGTTGTTTTTTTTAGAATTTTTTAAAGGTTTTTGTAATAATGATTTTTTAGATATTTTGCTTTCTCAGACCTTTTATTTATATACGTATTTTTGAGTAGAAAATGTTGCCATAACAATCGTGGAAAATTAATATAGTACTAAAATTTTAAAAGCATTCACATTTGAGATAAGCGGATTTGAGTGGTTGCAGACTGCAGGGAATCGTGGGTTTAAATTTTACTATTCCATTAATTTCAGTTTTAAATACTTATATTATATTAAAATATAGTGCAAATTAGAATTATTTAAATACTTTTAATATTTTTCTAATACACAAACATTGGCTATGGATTGATACAAATCATACAATGGATTTTTTACACAAAATAAATACATTTTTTATAATCTTAGTGTTATGTTAACACGTTTAAAAAAAAGTCAACAAGCTTAAAATATTATTATCGTTTATATATTATACTACAAGAGAGTCCAAATTCTGGACCTTAATGAATGTTTTTTTTAGGATCGTTAACTGCGATATTTTGGACTAGAGCTTGTTCAAGTGATTTTTTGTGCGGTTGAATACATTGTAAAATATTGGAAGGATAGGCAACTTTTATTTGGAATTATAATATGTATTTAATGACATTGAGAATTTTAGTGCGTAATCTGCTGGTACACTACCCTGGTATACATTACCTGCTACTCTTGAGCTAGTTATAATCGGTAACGACACGACTACCATTCCGGTTCCGCTCCATACGTATTTCATGAGGAACTGTTCTAGGACGATGTACCACAGTCTTTGTGAGAAAATTGCGTTCATGTGTCGGACCAACGACTGATAGGCGTTTTGTAAATGTATCATTTCCACCTGTACAGAACATAAAAACGATGGGTATTATGATAAATGACAAAATTACCTTTAAAAAAAATTAATCAAAGTCACGAAGACTATAATATTTAACTTATAATATAAAGTTATATGCTACAAATAAAAAAAAAAAACACTTATTTGTATAAAGCACGTATTGGTGATGGACATTGATATTTTATACCATAATACCAGATTTTTTTTTTAATGCATATTTCATGTATAACAAGATTATTACAAGATAATTATTTTTGAAGGAGTCAGATAAATAGGGTAATAGGGATAAATCTTAGGATGATTTATAAAAGTATTAAAAAAATTTATCAATAGGTACTAAATTCGTTATTGACGATTATCTTTTACGAAAATTCTTAATGTTCATGTTCGTATTCAAATATATATATATATATTTCTTTAAAAGGTTTACTTATAAACGAGAAACATAAGTACATCAAACTTTATTCTTGTATTTTTATTGGAAAATTAATTTTTCTAATTTTTTCCTTTTTACACCCGGTTCCTAACTTGTTTAAAATAAAAAATTTAGTTGCACGTACACTATTAATCGTCTATTATAAGTATAATATTTAAAAAAACGTCATAAACGCGTATAAATAAATTATCCTTTATAGGTAAAATAAAACCATAATCGTAATAGTTTCATTTTATAAATAGGTGCCTACCTATACGAATACCAATATAAGATATATCTACGTAATTTCATAAAGTTAGCACCATAACTAATTATGTCATCATATTAAAAGCTTACAAAGTTACAAACAGCTCTAATGACCAAAATAAAGTTCAATCAAATTTCGAGTAATCTAACACTGTCAAATAAATTTGTTTAATACATTTCCTACGTTTTTAATGTTTGTGCTGCTAAATTTATTAAGAACTTAAATTAAAATTGTACATGTTATACTTATAGATACACCTACACCGACTTTACCTATAGGTATTATAGCTTATACTATATATATATATATATAGATTAGGAACTGAATAGTAGATGGCAGATGCCCGGAATTGACGTAAAAAGCAATTACACTAATTCTGCGAATGCACGACTTAACATATTATGCTCAATGTTATTAGCGGGTATTTAAAAATAATGTATACCTACTCGTGTACTCGTGGTACACGGCGACCTTAACCCAAATTACAGTAGGGATATTATAACCACAGAATAGAATAACCGTCAAAAACTCGTTTAATCCAGGTGTATATCAGTTTATTATTTTGTCGTATTAATAATAGCACTAGCGTGTAAACACCAAACAAAATATTGCAGGTTTATCTATAATAATGTTGACCAATAGGAAACCTTCCCCCGAGATCGGCCAGGGTTCGATAACCCGCGTCAGATTATCATACGGCACTGCTGCAAACAGTCACTGATCCTGTGTCAAGGCTAGCTACTGTAGAATGATAAATAATGTTAGAACGTTTAATTAATAACACCGACCGTAAGTTGGTACATTTTATAGGCGACAATTGTGCTGTAGTTCAACACATTCATAGTATTATTAATAGGTATTATAGCATATGTGAGACTAAACACTATTAACGAGGTACTATTATAGTACCACACCTGTGTAGTAGAACACTTTTTTTTGTAATAAGAACATTTATTTGAATAAACAGCAAGCACAACAATTATACGAATATATTAATTACATAATAATGGTCATTGGTCACTAATTTCAATTTAGAACTATTACTATTATGCATTTATGCTGTTAATAACAATTACGGAATCGTCGGAATCTATTATTTTTACCTTGTGTCCGCCGTAGAACGCGATCTCTTCGGCATTCGTGATAACCCTGGAATGGATGTGACGGAGGTAAGCCTTCCTGTCTGCCTCCACTGCAACTAAGGAACCGAATTTTGGTGACAGCATTCGCAGTATCTGTCCGGTGATGCTGATGACGACGATGGCCAATAAGGGTCCTAAAACAACAAAACAAAATTAAAACTCGTTTGATTAAAACATTCTATCTTCTGTGGCATGTGTGTAATATTTAACTATACTATTTTACATTAGCTACATTTGCTTAAAATGTTTATCATAAAGGTAAATAATAAAAAACATAATCTCTAAAATGGTAAACATTTGTTAAATGTATTTTAAATATATCTGAAGTGCCTACAAAAATTATACAAGTACTTAACATATACGTCTGTGTTCTATATATTTATACAAAGTTTGCGTTTTTACTCAGTGGGTTGCAAAAAACCAATGGAAAATCATATATCACATAATTAGTAATTAAATATCAATGTAATATAATATAGGTATTTGACATTAGTTCCTTACTGCCGGATTTATTTAATAAGTTCTATACATAATATAATAGCACGATATGATTCGACGACCTATGCCAAGTCTCAAAGCTTTTTTTTCGTACAAACTATTGGATTACTTTTTCTGGTAAAGTTTCATTATTGAATACATGTGCATGGTAACGGAATTTGTAAATTGTAGATTAATGTAGTTCATATTTCGTTTTATTTTGTAAAGAACATGATATTATGATACATTTATACCTAAAAAATAAAAACACGTACCACGTGGACTAAAACTGTGAGAAGAGTCGACGATATACTATCATGTAACTGTATATGCTTGTGTATCTTTATTTCACGTATGAGCGATAATTTGAATATTGAATACAATATTATTATTATTTATTTATTTGTGCGTTGCAACAAAAACGAGTATATTAAATAATGTACTAATTCTTTGACTTATTGATTTTTTAAATAGATTTATAAATAATTTTTTAAAAATACCTAATTTTTTTATACTATTTAAGTAGTGTTTTGTGGAGATACTAAAATCGTTTTTTTTTCAAATAAGAATCATTTTTTTGTCCTATAAATTATCAAACAGATGATTTAAAAAAAAAAATATTGATGTAACCAATTCAAAATTTGAATTAGTGTACTTATTTGAGTTACTTTGTGTACACATTAGTATTAAGAATAATAAGCTCATGATAATAGGTTTAGAACTTTAGAAGATATATTTTAATTTGTTTTATATAAACACACGAGGGATATAATAATTACTACCAATTATTAATTATTTAAACGTAATTTTAGTATTTTATAATTTGTAAAAATTGCCTGAGGTTGTAAACAAAACATTAAATATTTGTAAAACCATTATTTAGGATTGATATCTTAAAATATATCCATGTTAATAACTTAGATTTTAGACGTTAAAAATTAGATGCATAAAAGTGAGTTTCACAGTTAAATTATTTCTTTTAGAGAACATGAATGTACATCTTTAAAAGAATTACCCTGTATAATATGTATATACACACAGATATTTGGTTACAAAACGACGATTTTAATAACAGATTATAATATTATAATAGACCGACATTGAAATTATTGTGATTCGTTATGTGCGTGAATGCGTGATTATCATATTATTGCTCTCGGATATGTATATAAACAAATATCATTATAATAAAACGTTTTGTAATATAGCTGATACATAATATTATATTCCTATTCAGTATACACCTATCTACAGCTATGGCTTATTAATTATTACAAATATAATTTAATGAGTTATGAAATAAATTTAATTAAAACGATAGTAGTACAATATTGTGTAAAGTTCAAATAAAATCTTGAAGTTTGTAATTTCTTATATTCGTATATAAAATATATCAATAAGTCTTAAAACTAATCATACTTATTAGTTATTCATCAACGCCGTCCTTACACGAGTATTTCATTTAAAATTATTACTTATACAGTTCAAATATTATCATGCTAAGAAAATAATAAAAATAATAAACAGCATTGTGCATGTGTGAATATTGTAAGTCATATTGGTTTACAATAATCTAAAAAGCCATAAGATGGTAAGTTCTCATTAATTTAAAAAATATATGCATAGGTTCATGTTTTACAGTGTTATAACTTACTTCCTTTCTGGATTTTAAAATTGCATTCAATTTTCTAATATACTTACAAAGAAAAACAGGTCATATAATTAAAAACGTCCAATTATTTTTATTATACTATGTAATTGAAATAAATTATTCTATTATTAATTAGCTGCTTGTTTACATATAAATAACTAATATATAATTTTTATCTAGAAATACAAAATAATTGAAACAATACATTATTATTATATTCATTGTTCTCATAAATGGTTATATTAAACTATTAACTGTAGATAATGTTAAATAGAAACGTTCTTATAATGTATATACTAAATAGTAAATACCTTAACCTTCGCTGAACAAAATTCAGTTATTTTACATTTTAAGTTAGAGTAAAAGTCATAATAATACGTTTTTATTAAACTTGAAAAATACAGACTTTGAATTGAAAATTATATTTTGTAATTTTTAAAAAAAGTAAAATTTCTAAAAAAAAAAAAAATAAATTAAAAAAATATTAGAAAAAATTGAGTTAAATAACCGGGACAAATATTTTCATTGACATTATATACAATATTATTTAAAATAGATTGACCTACGGAATTACATTAATTATATTCCTCTTAATTTATCCTTTTTTTATTTCAATGGACACGGATTCAAAAGAAAATATTAGGACATTAGACGAAAATGGTGATATTAATGTATTTTTTTCAACTAATAATATTGTAAATCATAATTATAAATATGCAGTTTAATTTTATTATAAAATATATTTGTAGTTTCATGAATCTTATGAATTTTATCGCTTGATAGCTCGTATTGATCGAATTCAAATATTTATTAAAACTAATTATATCAAATTAGTGTAAGCATATTTAAGAAGAAAATATTACCATGTATATATATTATATGAAAAGTGAAAACTGAAGTAGTCTGTAGTATTATGATTTTACTCTACACTTATTCTACATAATTAATATCAGACGAAAACAAAGAATTTAATAATTTAGATGATAAACCTACAATGTGTTAGTAGTCGTTACTATTGTCATGCATAATTCTTCATATTATTATCGTCATTAGTATTACGATATTTTGTATTATCATTATTATTGTAGATTATATCATAACTCGCACAGTGAACAGCATCATTAAGTACATATGTGTACTTTATTCTTGGGAATTACAAGTGTAACAATCCCAGTGTTTTAGTGAAAAAAAAAACAATGGCGTACATGCATATTTAAATGGTTTTATTTTTAACAACCCACCTTTTTCTAATACTAGCGTTGTGAGCTCAAATAAGATTTTTTTGTTTTTATATAGATCTTATTTATTTGTTCTAAATAGTATGTTGCTTTGTAGTTATTGTTTAAATTTTAATATACACATTTTAAGTATATTGAATTCTGATAGTGATGTTTTATTATCAACGTCGGTAAAGCACGATTCCGTATTTTTTAACTTTTTAGGAACACGAT
>VUJU01002924.1:20779-31371 GCA_009835225.1 Aphis craccivora | reverse complement strand
ATTTTTAGGTTTATACCTACGTTTATAAATTATAACCAGTACCTAACAACTAATACAGTATTGCATTCGAATTTCTTTATACTGTAACAGTGATAGATTTTTGTATATTTTCTCATAATATATTTTTCGGATTAAATACTGTTCGGACAAAATATTTTCGGATATTTTACGCGCTTTACATATCAATAACCTCATCTACTATTCAATGTCCCTGTGATTATATATAGGTATTTAGCAAAATAACAAAACAATAAAACTATCAGTGATATGTGGTCATATTATAACGCATACATCATAACTTTGTTATATTATAGATAATCTTAGACCTTAGTAAACTGTCTATAATATAGGTAATCTAGTCCTAGTCATAATACACAATACCTAATAATAATAATGGACTTTTAATTATAGCTCAGTGCTTACGTAAAATAGTAAAAAAGAAAGTCTCAGGGAGGGAATGCCCCTATTGCCCCCCCCCAAATACGCCACTGCTAATAAAACGATTTGTAACTATATAGTCGGTGCTCGAATCGGGAAAAATTAGACGGTGTCGATGTAAAAGTTTTAAACACATTGCAGTGCACGTATATATCTGACGGTTCATAATAATATAATATGTTCTGTCGGTCAGCGCCCTGCTTCATACAATTTATCGTTACAAGGAGTAAGTATACGTTAAAATATTCGTTTTTTAAGAAATGAAGAGACATAGTCCATCTCTGCACGCTCTGTTCCTCAATTATATTGTAATAAAAAAACACCGAGTAAAAAACCATTAAAAAGCGATCGCTACTTTTCAATGTATATACACGTTTTCGTCTCCCCATCAACGACGACGGCGTAAAACAACCGACACAACAATCGGACACATAATAATATGATATACATGTTCACACCCACACCCACACACACACATATATATATATATGCGTTAAACGCGATGTATATGTAGGGTGCGATGGCAGTGGCGTCTCAATGTGTATATAATATTATGTATATATGGCCACAGTTGTTTTTAGTAGGTTTGTATAATATATATCATGTTTATTCAGTGTCGTCGGCGGCGGCGGCAAAATTTTGGGGTCCGGCGGGCCCGCTCCGATCCCGCGCACACGACATCGTCGGTCGGTCCGACATCGGTTAGCACTCTGCGCGCGTGTCGTAAACAACACGTGCTGACGGTTTTTTTTTCCCGTTTCACTCTTCCCCCGCACCGAGAGAGCACTTTTCTTCTCTCCGCCGCCGCCGCCCGGTCCGAGAGTGGTGCTGCACTCGCCCACACTGACGTCGCGAGCGCGTTCAATTAACCAGAACAAATGGAATCAGTTGCCACTGCCGCCGCTGCCGTTAGCTAAACAAATAAACACGGCCGACACCCTCATCGCCGCCGCCACTGACTGTAATACGTGTGCAAATAAGACGTGCGCTCGCGTGCATTATAATGCATCGTTATGTACGTATATTATTATTATAGCCACGCACGCGTCGCCCCAGAGGCCATCTATAACCCATGTATAGTGTCGACAAAAAGTCATACGCCGTGTTGCAGGATATATTAAATATTATTATTATTATTATCATATACGTCGCAACGATTTTGTTATTATATTTATAATATTCAATTATGGAATCGCTATGTTGCTGTGTAGTAGTCGAGCGTGTCAATCCAAAGAGGTCCGCCGTCGGCGGTGTTTTTCTCATAAACACGAAAAGCTCAACACGGCGCATTATTATAATAATAATATCGTATATCATATTTTACCGTTCGACTAGGTTGATATAGTAGTCGTATATAATGTGGCGCGTGCGATGTATTATTCTTTTGGATTTTTAAGTATAGTTTTTTTTCACGTAGCCCGGGAAAAAGCATTTGTCTCCAAAATGTTATTTTGAATTCCCTGCAACGTGAAAGACGACCAACTATAAATATTTCACATAGTATAGGCGCCTATTATAGGTTTTTACATGCGATGTAATTTTTTTGGAATGGTATTTTTATTTCAAACTTTTCCAGGAAAAGGATTACGAGAAAACGTCTGATAAACAGCGGAATTCCACGAATAAATCAAAAAGCGAAACATGCAGGCAAGTACCTACATATAACATCTATTTTTCATCAAACTAACACATAAAATAAAAAATAAAAAATATTAAAATAAAACTGTTTAAACTAAACAGAGATCTACAATACTCAGAAATCAGAAACGTTTTTCAAATACGATGTTGGTCACATTTAAGCTTTCATAATGCATCATTATTATTATATTATTCTTACAAGAGGTTAGTGTCAGGTGAATTTGTCCTTGGTTATAAAGTTAAATAGTACACTATGTAGTCTAAAGGTTATATTATAATCTATATTTTTTGAACTGTGAATATTAACATTTTAATTATTTTTTAACTATATATTTTATTGCTTTTATGTAACCGACATCATCTGATTAGGTAAATTGAATATTAAATTATTAAAATTAATTATGAAATTAAAATATAATTATAAATAAACTGTTCATAAAACCACCAGGAAACACTATTATTTCTAAATTGTCTATAATCTATATGTGCCTAAGTGTCATATAGTAGTTCCTACTACACATTGTATAGGTAATATATTTTTTTTTTTTTATTTGTCATACTTTAAATATAATTATAATATATTATGGGTATGTATGACCTATTATTATACAAATTATATGAATTCAAAACGTATGTTAGAAGAATATTTTATTTTATATCCTATATTATACGTTATACGTCCTATTACCTATTTAGGTACTTACATAAAAAATGTGTTATTTAGGTATCTCCATTACAACCTAAATCTCGAATAACGATAGGCATATCTAATAATAATTTAAAGGAAATGGTCATTTGTATTAATGCACATGTTATTGCATTATGTGAAATGGTTATCGCATGTATATTTGTGTAGGTATATGTATTACATACTACAACGTTCGTGTTGTAGACTTAAACAAATTCCAGTCATCCCCTTACACATCCGACATGGTTATAAAAAATACGCCCTTGGTTTACTCCCATTATTAATATCGCGTTGATAATACACATAATATAATATGCCTATTTATAGTATGATATACATTATACGTGCCTACATCATAACTTGATGACTGCAGGCGGATAAAATACTAACTTTAAGAGAGTGATTTTATGTGGAGAATAAGCTATTATAATATTATAATAATATTTATTATTTTCTCTTGTGATATACGTAGGTAGGTAGTACGAGAGCAGATTTGTGCAAACGGTATATTAATTCTCGGAGTGGAAATTGTAAAAAAAATCTCCCGGAAAAAATCCCTGACCCCAAGAAAAAAATCCCCAATAAAAATATGTATTGTATTCCTGAGATTTTTATTCCGATATTCCCTAAGGTATCTATATTTGTGATTTTATTATTATTTATTTTTTTTTTTTTTTTGAAAATATTGAGTCATCCTAAATCAAAATTCGAACGAGGATTTTTTTACTTATTAAACTTTATGCATACTAATAGAATAATAATCCTTACTTAAATAATGATATTATTTTACATCAGATACGTTTAATACTTTTATAATACTGTTCGGAAAATGTTTACAAATTATAAAAAACTAGGTGATATTTATATTTTATATTACTTTATTATAATTTATAATCATTGCATAATCAAATCTTTTATAGTTTAAAAAAATAATGATATTATGCTTAAAAACATACAGAAAAAAGGCGATTGTCATTTGTAAACATAATAGTAATAATAATAGAGGTGATGAGACACTCTTTAAAATTAATATCGTCATTCGTCGTAAATTACGTAAGTATTTGAAAATTTGGTTTTTAACAATTTTAAGTATACGTACCTATTGTACGCGTGTACGAGAGTTATGTGACTTACGTAAAATATCCAGACAAGTTAAAGATAAATTTAATTAATTCATTTAAAATAAATAAATCTGTGATCTGTCGATCCTCTCGGAATAATCTAAAATGTTTTTTTAATACAGAAATGTAACAATATGGTTTAAACGTTACGGTGTACGCATTATCATAATATTACAATATAATTATTTTAGCTGGAAACTGAACGAAATCGCGATGGGTTATTTCTCGTTATTCGTTTATAATTATTAATTTTATATTATTTTAGTAAATTGTTTCGCCACAGCTGTAATTACGTACACCAAATATTATATATAATATTATGCAGTTTTTAAACTCCTCGAATCACACAATAATAATATTTAAATCGTAACTTATGTCTTATTATTCGATGTGTTACTTATTGATTATCTTTTGATCGATATGTGTACAGTCGTAACGATATGCATTTTCCTCCCATCACCATAATTAAGAATATAATACGATACAGCATATTATATTTTAATATGAAAATTGTGTAAAAAAAACAATAATGCATCATAGTTTTGGTGGACATCTAGATCGAGGAGCATAATATATGTAAATGCATAATATATAACTGCAGTGACAATATTTCGGTCTACAGATGTCCGACAACGATTTATTAGTATAGGTAATTTTGTTATTCACGCATAAGTACCTAATATTGTACTTAATAAACTTTTCTTTTAATTTTTAAAATATTATTTTTCGTTATTTAGAAAGTAGGTATATCGTCTTGAAAATTGAATAGATTCACTAAACATCAATTATTGAAAATGAAAATATTTTGTTAATTCAGTCAATAGGTGTAAATTACGTACCTATGCACATCATTGGAATTTTTATTGATTCACCAATATATTTATATATAGGCAGCATACACTACACATATTCTGGCTCGTCGAAACAATGAATAAAACGGTGAGTATGTGTTGCTAAGATGTAAAGTTTGTTATAAAAACATATTTATAGTTCATTGAATAATTTTATTTTAACAAAATTTATAAAAGCCAAGTTTGGTTTTTAATTTTAATTCAAAAAATTCAAAATTCAAAATTTCATCTCACCGTTAACAAGCAGCAGAAGAAGTTCACCACAATATGCCGGTTACCGGAAATAATATATTCATGTTGGAGGTGATTGTATACCGTATAACGTTGACGGACCAGATCCAAATGCGCAATACGTGTCCGGTGTGCGTGTGTTTCCAATTCCCGGGGCTGGTTGAATTGGTGGTATGCGAGGGTGGCTTTTGCTCCGACGGCAGGGTTGGCGGTGGCGAAATAGTGATGACCAACGGCAAGTCATGCTTGTTCGCAATCAGCAACGCAGACCTTTGTCGTGTGGCTCGGGACTTTCGCGCAGTAATCGGCGTGAACAGGCGAGTAAATGGTGAACAGCAAATGCGATACGTCGCACAGACGCATCTCGAGTTCGACCGGACGTTTACCGATATCATACTGAACCCCAACCAGGTTGAGAGATTCCGGAAACTGAAACGGGTAACATCAAAAATAAAATTCGCAAATCTGACGATGCGATATTATTATAATACCTATCATCTTATAATTATAATTTTATTATAACGTACATTAAATAAATGTCGTGGTGTGTTTCGCGAACAGGTCTTGCCATTGTACGATAATGGCCGTCCGAATCCTGTGGGCAGCATAGAACTCTTCGTCCGTTTGACTTCCCAAGGCGATTTAGTGGTGACTCATTTCAATCGTGCTCCGGATAGTAATAACTATCAGTATAAATCTGTTCCTATTGAAATGTCGACGATAAATTGTAACGAAAGAAAACCTCACGACTCAAAGAAAATATGCAAACACAAAGCTTCGTGCAGAAATAAACGACCCAAGTGCAGACAAGGTAATCACTGTGGAGAACCACGACGAGGCTCAAAGATTCCGGAAACAGAAACAAGTAACGAATTAATAATAGTTTAATTAACGCTGAGCCTAAAATGTACAGTTATTTACAATTTCAATTGTATTGGGTGTATCTTGTTTTTTGATTCTGAAATTATTTGAAGATTTAATTAGGTATACAGTATACACTGAATTTTTTAAATAGTTACTTTAGCTAAATAAAAAATATTTAAAACATTCAACTATTTGACAAATAATTAAATTTAACCTTAATTTTATAATTAAGCACACACATTTGTTTCAAAAATATTTTTTATTGTATTTTTAAAATTGATAACTTAAAATGTATGGTTTAACGTTTATATGTTTTATGTTTTTTTTAATGTTTTAAAGTCGCCACTTAAATGTCATTTTTAAAATTCTTATGCTTGGGAGTTGCGCGTCACGCAAATCGTAGGGAACTGTAATTCTCCAAAAATGTTGCACCTGGAGACAAATCACAGTCATCTACCTCTTTCCACCACTACATCTAAATAGATACCTATCTACATCATAAATTACATTTTCGTATGTATAGCTTTGAATTGCGAAAAAGAAATGAAACAAGCAAACTGTGTGTTGACGATGTTAGAAAAATTAAAGACTTTGTACAATGAGATGGAAACAACTCAGCTTATGAACAGTAGCGAGTTTGATACCGACAAAACGGACCGAGGAAAACCGTGCATGTTTGACCTGAATTGTCCAGCCGCTCGTTGTCCGTTTAGGGAAAGCAAAAAGGCAAACGAGTTCGTCGGGCACCTGGTTAACGGCACCTATCCCGATAACGAACAGACTCCCAATAATTTGTTGGACAACCGTGAAATCGTAGACGACGCCGATTTGTTCGTTATAAACGTAGGTCTGGTGGATCCATGCAGGGTGATCGCACCACCAAAGTACAAGGACGGCTGTTCGCAGTGTTTTGAAACGGACTTTTTAACAAAATAACACTTTCATCATGTCCTGTTTTGTGGTTAATCGTTTCAAAAAACTGAACAGCCGTTTTGTACTTCGCTGGTGCGATCACTCGACACAGGTCCATCAGAACCACGTTTATGACGAAAACGTATCCGCGTCGTCTACGATCTCACGGTTGTCCAACAAATTATAGGGAGACTGTTCGTTCTCGAGACGGGTGCCATCGACTAGGGGGCCGACGAACTCGTTTGCCTGTTTGCTTTCCATAAACGGACAACTAGCGGTTGGACCATTCAGGTCAAACGTGTGACTTTGAGCCTCTTCGTGATTCACTGTGATTACCTTACCTGGACTTGGGTCCGTTTATTTCTACACGAAATTTTGTGTTTGCATATTATCTTTGGGACATGAGGTCTTCTTTCGGAACAATTTATCATCGACATTTCAACAGGAACAGATTTGTACTCATAGTTATTTCTAACTGAACCCGATTGAAATGAGTCGCCACTAAATCACCTCGTGTTGTCAAAAGGACGAAGAATTCTGTGCTGTTTTTTAAACAAAATTTATATAATGGTAAGGCCATGTTAATATACCACGACATTAATTTAATGTACGATCATAACAAAATTATAACTATAAGATAGGTATAATAATATCACATCGTATGATTTGCAAATTTTATTTTTGACATTTCTTGTTTCAGTTTCTGGAACCTCGTAACTTTGTTGGGGTTCAATATGAAACCGGTGCACATCTGGTCAAATTCGGAATGCATTTGTATGGCTTACTGCAATTGAAGATTCACCAATCCCTCGCCTGTTCTCGATGATAACCGCATAAAAATCATGGTCCTTCTGACAGAGTTCCGCGGTGTTGATAACGAACATGCATAGCTTGTTATTGATCATTAATGTTATGGTCTCACCATCCTTGAAAAAGCCTCCATCGTATACAATCAACTTCACCAGCTCCAGAAAACCGGAAACTCACTCACCGGACCAAAGTATTGTGCATTTGGATTTGGTCCGTTAACGTCATGCGGGAAACGAAAATCTCCAACATGATTATAGTACCTATTTCCGGTAAGCGGCATATTGTGGTATGCTGCTGTTAACGTTGCACATTTGTGTAAAATTTTCTGCTTTTAGTTTTAATATAGATATTTTACTAAGAAAAATCTTAGTGGCATTTTATTTATTAATTTACTATTATACGAGCCAATTGGGGGGTCCACCCCCCTGGTTCCACCACACTGTTAAAGTTGGTTGGTTTAAGAAGGTTATTAGGTGTTATACATCAGTACTAATTATTCTTCACGTGCAATTTCTTGTTCTTCTTCAGTTCTTTTATTCGCAATATTTCGAACTCTAGTTTTATTATGACTATGGTCGTTGAGATTTTTAATTTTAAAATCGATTCATCGATCGCCATGAAAACATTATTACTGTTATTGTAACTAATATAACAGCCAAACTAAAATATCAAATTAATTCTCAACATAGAGAGTAGAGAGGAAATCACTGAACATCGGCGAATTGAGCTGAAGAGCCACGAGTGAGGCGTCGCCATGCCACCGTCACGGTCTCACTACCGTACCGCGCTATTGATGTTTAGATGTTTCTCATAAAAATGAGAATATAAATTTGTTTTTTTTTTTTTTAATTTCTCATGACGGATAGTAGCGGTTTAAGTCAGAAAAAGTTGTCAAACTTGTGGCAACAATGAAAATGAACAGTTATAAATTACTATACTACTCCACATACACGTCACGATTAAGAATGAAAAATATCGAAAAAACCAATCTTTAAAAAAATCGTTTATCGTTTTGTATACGTTTTTAAAATATAAAGTTTGGGTTTATACCACTAATCTCTCTTACCGACACTGTACAAAAGTTGGTATACGTCACCGAACAATTTAAAAAGACAACTACAAAACAGTGAGGATTTTATCCGCTCGTCCACGAATTAGACAATTAGGTACGAAACGTATCTAGGTAATTATCACTTAGTATATATACGTTTTACTATGTTTCAGAAATCAGCATTTGAATGAAGCCACTATATCTAAAAGGCATGAATAACGATAGAGTGTGAGTATTAAATGCTTGCGATGAATGTCTCTGCGGATGTGTATTCCATGTGTAAAATATTATATTTAATTATATAGGAGTTATAAAACTTTGCGTGCGCGATCGGTGGCTTAAACCGGGAAAACAATTTACATAATATTATGCTTACTACGCATGCGTACGTAATATACATTACACCATAGGCATATATTATACTATATTATATATCTATATGTATTATATAGTATATAGTCTTTGGTATATTACAAATAAGTATTATTATATATTTAATATTTTAATAAGTTATTTGAAATAACACTATATAATGAAGAATTTTTGATGGATTGCCGAACGTCGTAAATAAATCATTTTGATGACTAATGACGGAGGAGGACGGAAGGAAATGCATAACACGTTGTATGCAATACGGGCGTCATTTGAATAAGGAATCGTGTTAATTGCACATAGGTACTATATATTATGTTATTTAACATCGCCGCTGCAGTGCATCCGAGGATAGGCTTATTGATGCTATCGTATAAAGAGTTCCACAGGATCGTTGTAGGTGAGACAGTCCTTTATATTCTCGCACTCGTCTCACGTTCAACCTTCGAATACTGCGACCCAGGCTATCACCGAGTCGTATTAATGATGCGTCCTTTCTATAAAAGGACCGAATCTGCTGGTTAGGGCATATATAAATCTCATGAGATCGAGCCGTTGCAGAGGTGTGAAAGAGAACGAGCGCGGAATCGATAAACGTTTGCAGCGTCGTATAAGTCAAAGCGCAGTCTTTGAAGTAAATTTTTGTACGGGGTCATCAACTACATATAGGGATGAAAGTATGGAGGTAAGACGTCGTATAGGCTTAAATGCGTATTACTCGTATAACGATATTGTATAGCGATAATATTATTATTATTGTTATACAATAAAACACGATACAAGACGGTACCTACGTTTTAAAGTCGCGATTAGCTGACGGCGACGGCGACCGGAAGGACACGGACAAGCTTTTTTCCGACAATCATAATAATAGTAATAATAATAATAATATTATTATTATTATTATTATAATCTCGGCCGCAGCCATCCGGGACCTCCCGCCGATTAATTAGTCGCGCCGCCGCGCGCGCTCCGTCAACTTTGAAATCGTGTGACGGCACATCAGACATCGCATCATCGCGGCGGCGACGACGACGGCAGCTGAGCGTTTTCACACACACACTCACACACTCGAGTAGTGCGAAACACACGCGTGTGCGCCAACACAAAACACACAGCAGATTTTAAGCCGCACCACAGTGTTTATTCGATAACGCGGCGGCGACCCTGCTCCGCCGCCGCCCGCTGATCGCTCTCTCGCCACCCGCCGCCAGGCCGTCCGTTTTATATACATACACGCGCGCGCGCATTGTAATGTGTAAGAACCGTGGTCGGCGGCGGAGGCGGCGAAAAACAGCGTACCGGAAGCGGAGGAAACGTGTATGTATATGCGCGTGTGTTTGCGAGTATACGATGGTGGCCGTGCGCGGATGCTGGCGGGGCGGATTTAGCCGCGGTGGATGAATGGATGCGGGTATATACGGATGTAGGCGTGCGGCGTCGCGAGTGATGGATGCTGGAGGCTATTACGGTGCAGCGTGGAGGCGCGGGGCTCGGTCGGTCTGTCGGAGGCGCGATAGTGCAGGCGTGTGCCGGCGGAGGGGGTAGACTTACGCAGTACAGTCGAACGGGGTGGCGGCGTAGGGCAGTGGACGTGGTAAGGTCGAGAGGGGGCG